>CAXDID010000761.1:0-38084 GCA_963988835.1 Hexamita inflata | reverse complement strand
AATTAAATTAAAAATAAGACAATTATAATACATTATCTTCCCAGTTATATTTTTAGTACCCTAATCACCTAGTTCTAAGTAAAATAATAATATAATTAATTGTAAGCAACAGTCTTTAAATTGTATTTTTATAATAGTTATATACTATGATATCCTAATATAAGATTATTTTTCTTATATTCCACCTCATTCCATAAATCACTATAAATATTGAGAAAATACAACAGAAAATTGAAGCCCATACTTTGTCAAAAAAATTTAACTATAAGTAATTTACCGTATCGTCGTTGGTTCATAAAAAATGGCCATTTATGATTTGTAATGTTGACATATTTACAAATATTTATTATACTACTAAACTTGATAAATTTTAATATTATAACTAGTTATATAATAAACAGTATTAATTGAAATATTTTCATTTTTTATTGTTAGAATATTTGTTCAAAATAGTACTTATGTATCTTAGCAAATAATAATATTTAAGGAGTAATATATTATATTCATACTAACTATATATTGTGATGAATTTATGATTAAATAATTTTAATACGTATCCATTTCAAAATTTAGAAATTGAAGAATTATATGATTGTAATAGAACCACAAATAAGTTGATGTAAATAATATATTAAATAGAGTTGTGTTAATAGACTAACAAAATCCCAATTTTCTCCAAACGGTATCAATACTCTCAAATAAAATGAATATTTGTAACATTTATGAATTTGATAATTATTATAAATTAAACATATAGAAAACAGTTTCGACAAGAATAATTTGATAAAGCTTAATTTAGTAATAGACTATGTCACCCTATAATTTTAAGTTCCACCACTGCACGGGATTTATTCATTTAAGATATCATATATTGGATAGTTTATCTGCTCGAATACTGACTTTAACAAGTTTAAATTTATATATGATGTTACTGGTTATATAGAAGATACTTTTAGTAAAATATAAAATTTCACTCCAAACACGTCAGTGTCACACGTTATGAATATGCAATGGTATAAAATATTTAAATAATTTTTGTGAAAAAAGTTTCCGAAATTCTGAAATTATATTTTACATTTGTGTTCGAAGTATAAAATTTGTATGCTGATAGCAGTGTTCTTCAAAATTTGTGTAATTATGTAATATTATACTTGCAATGTATTATTAAAGCATTTATTCATTTCATTCCATGTTACGGTTTTTAAAGTCATTATTTGATTTTTGTTTAAATGTCAATAATTTCAAATACTAAAATGCAAATATCAAATAACTTTTAATATATTTATTGATCAAAGGTAGTAATAATAATAAATTTGAAATATCATTCCAATCTGAGCTATGCATTATAATGGTAGTTTTTGTGTATTTGATACAATTATCAATTCAATCGAAATTAAAAAATATAATATTAATATAAGATATGCAAAAACTCTTTCTTGCAAATGTTGGAAGATATAGACTATCATATTCCAAGTAATAGTGATACAGCAAAATAGCACATATTTGAGGTGGCAAAGATACAAGGCGAGTGAAGAGGAAAATATAATCATTATAAGTATATAGCAATATGAAGAAGTTATTTATTAAATGTGGACATCACTACTATTCTACGTAAATTTTGTGCATTCTCAAGCTGGACCGACTGTAGTTTAAAAAAATGAGTGCGAAACCAACCCAGTTCTACCAACATGTTACTATATTTGAATAATTAGAAAGCCACAACTGCGTTGTTGTGCTATTATTATTTCAAGAGTATAAAAATTTTTCGCTAAGTCCGATTTAGTTTGGATTTGTTTGATAGGATATCTTAAATATTATAATTAAGTTATCTTATTGGCTCATGGAATCCATATTAAAATATAAATGAAATCTGAGTCTTCTTTAATTGAGTCAAAATCGAAATTCTAACATTGTGTTCAAGAAGCGCAAGTAATTAAATTTAATGATTGTCTGTATTGACGAATGATATTGTTGGTTATTGCTGGTTATTTCCCAGCACAAAAACCAGAAATCTCCCAATATCTCCAAACTCCTAGCAAAACCTATACTTTCTCCCAGCAAAACTGGGAAATGTTAAGCCTTAGTTAATAATTATTATTGACGAATATTTTGGTTGCTGATAAATAATTGGAGCAGTCTGAGATTGAGTTCAGGCTATTCATATGTGGAGTGTGTGTATAAGTGCGTATACGATTTATAATATTGAAAATCAACACTCCAAATGGAAAAATGGAAAATGTAAGAAATATATATGCTTAAGAATACGTTTAACTTGTTCCCAAGACCCCTAACGTACGAAAGTAAATCTGCAGAAAATTATTAAAATATATAATACAATTAAAACTTCAGTTTTGACCAGTTTCGTCAATATACAACTACCAGTAGGAGATCAGTACATGTTCGCGTGTGCTTTATAAGTCTTTTGAATTAGTATAGTTAAGTTACCGCTTTCAAGTTACTAAATTGTATTTGTTGACAATTCAGTCTATAATTAAGGCGAATTTGTACTATTTGAATTTTGATATAGTGAATTATGTAAATTATATAAATTTAATTATATTAAATTTATTAATATCAGATTTATAATAGGTCAAATGAAAAATTATGCTTTTTTAATTTACACTTCAAATCACACCAAGTTGTTATGTAAAATATTGATGATAATGAAGATAATTGTAATTAGTCTTTGAAGTCCACTCCAAACTCAAGATTTGCTTTTTAGCAAAAGTAAATCAGTTACCAATATTCGTCTTAAATCATAAAATTGCTTCGTATTATAATTGTTTTAGTAGCGTCATTTTGAGGCCTACTTAGTTTATGTATCGAACAATAATTTTTCTAAAATCAGATTAATCTTCTCAAGCAGACCACATTGGTAACAAAACTGAAGCTCTCGAGCTTACGCTGACGAATTTACTACTTATTATTAAACCACCCAAAGACAGCTAAAATCTAAAACGTTCCTGAAATACCAAAGCTTAACTGACATTAATGTTAAAAATTGTATTAAAAAGTTTTAGTCACACATATTATTATTTGTTACTTGGCCCTTCAAATTGATAATTATAATAAAATACTGATATTCAGGACAGACAAAATTAATCTTGAATTACAGAGTATTTATAAACTTTTGTAAACTTCATTGAATGACTGCAATGAGCAGCGTTGGAAGGAACGGATCAGAATATCGAGTAGTCTTGAACTACATGTTTCTTTCGTTGAAGCATATAGAATTCCGAGTTTGATCATTGTAAAGATCAGTTTGTCTCCAAGCTCCCGTAACTTATGTAACCAACGAAGGAGGAAGCGTCAGACGATAATCAGTGAGCTTAGTATTATAAGGACTCCAACTGACATTATTTATGAAAATAGATTAAATTACTCACACCAATAATTTGTCCGCGGCCATGAATTTATACTCGTTTTAATGCCTCATTTTAATCCCTTTTACTATCATTACCTCCCGGTTCAATTTGATTTTAAAACGCTAATCAATTTAGGAAGAGACTGAATTTTTAATAAATTGTATTTAGAGCCTTTGACGCTTTAAAACTAAAATATTATCACCTCACGAACCAACGTTTTTGAGATTTACAAAGTTGTGTAAAACTAGATTTAGCTTTGGATAAATTGGTATAAAATTAATTATATATATATAAATAAGATATAATTTAGTTGCTTACTTTTTATATCGCTGCATTTAGAGCGCCGTGGCAGAACATTAATATATCTAAAAACGTAGTGTGAATCTCAAACTGGTGGGTGGGTCATCGTCGTGAGAACTTTCTTCGGACTATTTTATAACACATGTATCTTTTGTATCTTAGTGTGAATCAAAAAATCACACTACTGTCATAGCCGAGTGGGATAGTCGGTTGAAATATATGTGAAAGGTCGTTGGTGCAACCCTTGAAATAAATAAATTATGATAATAACTCTTTTATAATAATATTACTGATTATTGCAAGTTATCCACATCAAAATTCATGAAATATGCTTTTGCATATCAATTAATATAATAGTACGGCTAAAATACCATATATCTTCATTCTAAATGTATTTATTGGTGTAAAGCAACTATAATTACTATATTATTTATAAATTTGAAGAAGATCGATTTTATTATTTAAATCTATATTTTAATTTTGTTATATTATGTTATTATATTGGTTATTACAACACAACTGACAATGGTGGTTATTATAGTTTATTGTTATGCCAATAATTGATAATCATATCATCATCACTTTTTGCACAATATCTCTCTCATCATCCATCTGATTACAGCAACCAAGGACGGGCTCTAGCTCGCGCTATAACAATAGCCGAGAGCAGCAGTTCTCATATTTCCGATGAGCAACATGGCTCCAGAGCAGGCGCCTCCTGGAATACCGAAGGTATCTTCAAATGAAGTGGTGATCAAGTCGATATCGCGGTTGGAGATGACTTCCTTTCCAGCCTTATCGTTGAGGTGTTCTGCGGTACCTCTCTTGGTCTTTCCAAGTTGGAGGAAGCCCTTTTCGTTCATAAGAGTCATAGCCCCGGAAGAAGTCAAGTTAGAACTTTTGAAATTTAATTTTATCATAAAATTCATTTATAGCTACTTTTAAGAATATATGTAAATTCCGCGCCAAAAGTTATCCCAAAAAATGAAATATTATCCGAACACTGAAAATATACTCATTGTTAAAAGCAATATCAAGGGAAAAGAGGCTATAAATACTAAAATTAGTATTCTTAATAAATTGATATATTTCTTAATAACTGGTAAAACTACTTTAATTAAGAAATCGGAAAACTTAATCATGATTTGACTTCAGTTACAACCAATAAATTAATGTAATCTTAAGATTAATTGATAACAAATGAGGATGCTTTTCCATCATAATTCAAAGATCGTTAATCAAGTAAATAATAATCTACATAATTTGATAGAAACAGCATGCTTTTGGTAATTACACATAATTTTTTCACGTAATATGTCAATATGGATCAGATATAGTTCAAATATCCAAGGTCAATCTAAGTTATATTGTTTCTGAGACATAAAGTTGATAATTAGAAATATCGAATTAGAAATTAAGAATAAATTTGCTCACATCGGTTCGCTAGCCGATTTGTTAACTTAATTCGTGAACCTAACTAACAAAGATATTTATCACAAGAGAACACTCGCTGGGGCGATTTACTTAGTATCTAAAATTGTATAAATAGGAAATTGTCAACTTATGAATGTGGAGAGAAAGCTCGATAATCCAAATATTAAAGAGTAGTCATCTAATATTAATAAAAATTAATTTATTTCGACATGTAGACAAAACTTACTTTCAAATCAAAAAATGTTGACAAAAGTTAATTTGAGGATCATACAAACTATGATAAGTCGTAGGTGGCGGCATTAATAGAAGTCGTTTCTAGTAATGATAATCTTATAGTGATCATAGGGAAAAGATACTTAAATGTTGTAATTTTTGAAAAAGTTTACAATATTTGTAAATGTAATTAAAACACGCTCAGGTCTAAACTAATTGATACGATATTTGTATGACATAAGTATAACTATAAGCTTTACGAGTTTCAAAGCTATACTATATTGTCATCTAATATGACTTTTAAAAATATATTTGGATATAGCAATATTTCAAGCAGTAGTCTATGAGTGGGGCTGGCGTTTACTAAAATATATTCAATGACAACGAACAATAATTTATTTGTAATAGAAACTGGTTATGTTTCTTTTACTTTTGAGTTCGCTAATTTTGATGTTCCTGTTTGAGTGAGTCATTTATCCCAGTAAATATATTCTATATTAATAAATTAATGCTAATTTTCGCATATTTTATTATTTTCTAGATTTTTACTCATTTTTAATCCGGACAATTTTTAAATAATCTTGTATAGTGACTCAGAGTAAAGATATAATTATTGCGTACAATATTAATGTATATTATGCATTATTATTTTGTAAAACGAAATATTGTAAAGATACAGCTCATCTAAGGTTCAGAAACAAGAATAATTATATAATAATTATCTGCTATTTTAGAATAATATGATGTTTCCAATGTATCGATACATATTTTAGAATTCATATGTACTATATAGTATGATTATAATATTGTTTTTTCTGAATAGTTATTTTTGTTCAATAAAAATGAAATATTTGTTTTATTTTATCACTTTTGAAAATAGAGTGGAATTAATACATTTAAGATAAATATATTGTTACTCATAAAGAGGTACACAATAATAAGTTACTAAAGTTTACCATAGTAATATTTCAATAATATTTTACAATTACATTTTGTAAAGTACTGTATTATAATACTATGAAAATAGCACCCAAGTTATATCCTGCGATTATGTAATTATCGTATCGCGACTGTTATAATATTTGAATAAAAAGCTTAGTGAAGATATATAGCTAAACATAAAAATTCATATTTTTGATAAGTAGTGTAATTTGATCTACAGATAACGTATTTACAAAAGATTAAAAAATTAATCATTCTGTATTGTTAGATAATATATTAACACTAAATCAATTTGGGTGCTAGCATGGTTAATGAAATAATTAAGATAAGTAGTTAAACCAAAGCATATCAAAGTTGAGAAATAAATGTCTTCAAGCAAAAATATAATAATTGTATATGATATAGACCATAAGTAATAACAAAATTAATTTTCATTTCAATATTCCAAAATTTCAATTTTGTTCCGGGGCTATTAAGAGTCCGGAGTTTGAACTGGTTGCAAACCTTTAAGAGATCAACAGAGAGAGAAGTGGAATCGAAAACTACCCAAGCATTCATGGGCTGGGCGAGTAATTGCGTTAATTCTGCGGAGAACTTTTCAGTGATGAGATCAGCTTCAGAAATTACAATGACTTTCTGAGATTCTTGAAGACGTCTGATTTCTGGAGAGCAGTTATCAAAACAGATCACGAAGTCTGGAACGACGGAGCTGAGTGAGGACTGAATAGTGGAGGCAAAGCTGGAGAAGATAATGGATGGAGCGTCATAGTAGTCTTCCAAGTCTTTTTCTAGCATCAAGTGGCTGGTGAAGGAGCCGAGGAAACCACGTGGGCCGCAGGAGCCAAAACCGTACGTATTCAGTTGCGTCTTGAAGTAATCTATGGCTTTGTTGGTGTCAAATATCATTGTTTGAGTCTCATTTTACTGTGTATACTGTGGTTTTTAGCATTAGACAGTATTTAAGATACTTTGAGCTTTATCTTATCTTTCTTTCATTTTATTGTGTATTTTTCTTCTTAACATTACCATTGGGTATATAATTGCAATTCCTGAGGCGGCTGCGATATATTACGCTTTCATTGTAAAGTGGGTAGAAAATACTACTATTCGTTATTTTCTGAATAGAGGAGCCGTGTTTCACTTCACAAATGAATAAATTTTAAGAATACATATACAAGCTGTAAATGCAGACTATCTAGAAATTGTCCGAGACGCACGAGCAGTCTTAGTTCCAGGCTGGCGTTCCCTCAACCATTTTGAGCATGATATCGAACATTTAGAAGTCATTCGTGCAAATTAACCAGGACGAGATTATAAACAGCATAATTCCGAAGCTTATGTCCCCTCGCCTGTCTTCTTCCTTCAGCGTGGTCGGTACTTGCAACGTGCACTGCCACAAGTGCGGTCTAGTCCCATTGTAGCACGCTGAGTTCAACTGTGGTCACGTTTACTGCTCCCCATGCTTATTAATGAACGCTCAATTCAATAGTAATTCAATCGCGTGCCCGGGCTGTTACAAGCAGAGTGACATGATCCGCTGGCACTCGAGCACCCACAAGCAAGTTCTCACCGTTACGGATATAATCTGCCCCCACTGTGAACTCTCGTTTAATTCACTCAGCGAATTTATAATTCATGAACAGGAAAATGGAGATTACTTTAAGCCGATTTCACTAGTTCAGATGAACGAGAAGATGTCAATGTTGAGCGTTTAAGAGTCACCAGCTGTTTTAAAGCAGGGGAGTGGGAGCAAATCAAATAAATAGAAAGATATTATTGGATAAGAGAGGGGAAGAAGTTGCTGCGCGTTTTACTGCAAACTAGTGGTTTTGATTGTCGTGCTGTCGATTGGGGTCACATTCGGGCTGTGCAAGCTGATTGAAACGAACGACGCGATGTGGGTGCAATACGCTAAACTAGAGAAGAAAATCCTGAAATGATACGAATTATTTGCATTTGTTTATTATTATTTTATTTACTTTTATAGGTTAGAAATAATAATGAATGAGAAAGAAAGCTAACGTATATAAGTGTATTTCATTTTAATAACATGCAACTTCCATTACTCAACCAAAAGCTGTTATCACACAAACTAAAAGTTCTCCATTAGTTCGAAAGAGCTAACGGAGATTTTATGAGGAGGTTTGACGTGTGATAACGCAGTGCGAGAATTTTGGTTAAAGAGGTGCTGTTGGTTTATTATTGATCATTGGTTTAGAAAGGAAATGTGAAAATCGGAGAAAATGGGTGAAAAGAATAGACGTAATTTACGGTGTGATGTCTATTTATTTCATTTTGGTATCAAGCCAATTGAAATTCTCATAAAATTTTGATTTCATTATTAAATGAATAATATTGACAGTATACACAATATATTCTATAATATTAACTAAATAAATTTCCACTCCGAATTTTGCAAATTTCAACTCCACCTCTCAACTTTTATGTCCTCTGAAAAACAATAAGACGTTCGTACCTCAAACATACTCGCTGCTAAGGGTATCTTGGATTTAATCCGCACATCATTAGGCCCACGCGGTCTCGATAAGATGTTAAAGACTCCACGCGGTGATGTCTTAATCACAAACGATGGCGCCACTATCATGAAACAATTAGAAGCTCGTCACCCAGCTGCTCGTATGCTTGTAGAATTATCCCAAGCTCAAGATATTGAAGCTGGAGATGGTACCACATCCGTTGTTGTTTTAGCTTCCCAAATGCTTTCAAACTGCTTGAACTTATTTAAGCTCGGTATCCACCCAACTGCCGTATCAAAGGCTTTCCAAACCGCCTCAAATGAAGCTATGAGAATTCTTGATTCTCTTTCTACCACCATTGACTTAAACGACATCGCCTTGCTTGAAAAGATTTCTTCCACAACTTTAAGCTCCAAAGTTGTCGCTCACCACTCTGATTTCCTCAGCCCCTTAGTCGTAAGAGCCGTTTTGCAAGCTAAAGACGCCACTAACGTTGACTTAAAAAGAGTCAGAATGGTTAAAAAGCTCGGTGGTACTCTAGAAGACTGCAGATTAATTAACGGTATCGCTTTTAACAAAAGACCAGAAGGCCTCAGTTTCATGAAAAACCCGAAAGTTGGTCTCATCCAATTCTGCCTCAGCCCACCAAAAACTGATATGGATGCTAACATTGTTGTTTCTGACGACAAAGAAATCAATCGTTTATTGGAACAAGAACGTAAAATTACCTTGAAGATGTGCAAGAAGGTCGCCAAATCCGGTGCTAACCTTATCTTAATTCAAAAGTAAACTATGAAGCCAGCTTTGTCTGAAATGGCTTTGTTCTATTTACAAAAACTTAAGATTGCTGTTATTCAGGATGTTGATAGAGACGAAATGGAATATGTTGCTGCTGCTCTTGATGCCACTATTGTTGCCACTTTAGACGAATTCACTGAAGAAAAGATGACAACTATTGAAGAAATGAAAGTTGACGATGGTGTTACTTATCTTCTTACTTCTGAAGAAAAAGCTAAACAAACTAAAACATGCTGCTTTGTTGTTCGCGGTGCTAACAAGTTGATTGTTGATGAAGCTGAACGTTCTATCCACGACGCTATGTGCTCTATCAGATCTCTTATTAAGATTCCTAAATTAGTTCCAGGTGGTGCTTCAATTGAAGTTGAGATTGCCCAATAGCTTTACAAATTTGCTCAAACTCAATTAAATGCTGATCAATATTGCATCAAAGCTTACGCAGATGCTTTTGAAATCATCCCATTAACTTTAGCAGAAAACGCTGGTTTGAACCCAATTCAAATAGTCACATCGTTAAGACAATTACACTCTGAAGGCAAAAAGTGGGGTCTTAACGTAACTGGAAGAGGTGAAATTATGGACATGGTAGCTGCCGGTGTTGTTTAACCAATATTGGTCAGTAAAAGTATGATACAGCTTGCTACTGAAACAGCTAGAATGTTACTGAAGATAGACGATATCGTTATCGGCAGGTGATTGACGTGAAGATCATTTTAGTTATAATTTTCATTCTCTTTCTTCCATCTGTTGTTCTTCTATAATATTGTGACTTAGAGAATATACTCATAATTCGTAATCGTAATGCTTAAATTAAAAATAAATCAAATCTTTTAGGTATTGAATGAAAACTATTTGAATATTGATGTTTTTGGTGTGTTCGTAATTTTTTGATATTTTTTCGTAATTTTTGGAGATATAGACGTTATTTCATACGTGGAATATTATCCTAACGGATAAGCTCACTTATTTATTAATTTCAAATATGATGGTACCAAATACCATTTAAGTCGTAATTATAATAAAGAATAAGCTCTATATTTTCTTCAAATTGCTATATTTTAGATATAGCATTAATTACTGAAGATAATTAATCGTCCATAGTGAAGTGGATATATATTAAAATACAGTAAATAATATAAAATATCATTTCGTGCAATAAAAGTAAATATTGCAAAAATCAAATGAATGATATTATTATAACTGATGAAGAAGACAATAATATTCAGCATACTGTGGTGAAACAGTTTCTTATAGGCTATAATGATAAACGTATGCATGAAATTAAGATTGACGTTATATTTTAGTTTAAAACATATTATCACACAACTTTATTTCGGGAGTACAGAATTTTTCTCAGTTATCCGTTCATTTAAGAAATGTTTAGTAACTACGATATCAAAACATACTTATCTTGCCTGAGCTTTTATGAGCGTAGATGATGAAGATAGCGAAGAAGAAAGCAACAGTGAACAAGAAAGCGAAGATGAAATCCTATCAGAACCTATGACAAAAATTCATAAATTGAAGATATAACTATAATTATATAATTAATTGCTACTCAACATCATATTTGATGAAAACGTACTTTAAGCATTTTTGTTTGTAGTTTCTAGTAGCTGTTAGTAGAAACTCAATATTACCGTGTTAACGTTGCTGCTTTAAAACTGTTAAATATATAATCATCTTATATACAGAAACAAAGCAACAATCATATTTCGTTACTGGAGTGGTCAAAATATTAATATCAAATAATTGTTACAAAATGATTATTATTCAACAACAAAGTCAATAAATTTTATAGTGAAAGCACGCATTTCCTATGTTGGTACCATTCGTTCGAATAGAATTGTTGATTAATAAAAGAATATCGCTCCGACAATGCTCAGATATATATTTTTTTGCTTGAAATGAATTGGGGTTAAATGCTTTATCAAAACATGTTTATAGACTATATTTATTAATTTTATGATGTTTTAATCTATTGTATACATAATTGAACACGTGAAAGTATATTAGATGAATAACAGTTCTAAATGTATGATATATTTACTGTATGTTTATATACTATAAGATATATGTTTCCACTCCCAACACCAAAATGCAACCTAATCTTGAACACCAAAACTAAACCAGCGATGCGATTAACAGTGGATAGGTTCCAGAGCTATACTATAAATACAGGTACAGAACCAACCCTAAAAGGTAACCAGACGCAAAACAATCCAGCTTAAATAATCAAAGCCTTGAAAACAAAAGCAATGATTAGCTCAACGATATGACTAATAGTGAACATGTACCAGAGATATGTTATAAATACAGATACCACAGCAACCATAAAATGCAACCAGACACAAAAATGTAGTATAGTTCAAAACAACCAATCCATGAAAAAACAAACAACAAGAACCCTGGCGATACGGCCAAAAGTGAAGTACTGGAAACAGAACCAGAATTCAGCAAGGCGAAAAGATTTCAAGAAAGAAGCAATCCGAAACCCAATCGTAAATATAGCAATGTGAAAGATTATGGTGTCACTGGTAAAAAAGAACTGGAAAATATTTAAGTGCATGTAAACACCAAATTATCAGCTGATTAAAAGGAATTTAATGATAAAGCTACGTTTGATAAAATTAATTCGATAACCCCAATTAAATGTGACGTTCCAAAGATACCAGATGATTTATCTGAATATGACAAGGAGGTATTAGGAAAATATTAGGATAAGATCAAAAATGGGGAACTTTCAATAGATCAGATAGATAGAGATACAGATCTGACTTGCTTAGACTTAATACGATTCTTGAATATAAATAGGCTATCATTATTAAGCAACTCTTTAATAATTTCTAAGTTAGAAAGTAATATCATTAGAAAATTATACATATATGATTGCGAAATTTAAAGTTTTAAAGACTTTAATCTTGAAAACCTCGAAGCTTTAGAAATTTATAATTAAAAAAATAGAACTCAATTTGCGTTGGAAATAATAAAGTTTTAAAAATTGAAAAGGTTGTTTGTCTATCACTACGCATTTGATGTAAGTCCACTTTCAAAGATGACTGGCCTTACTAAACTGACTTTAGATTATTGTGAACTACGTAACACTGAAGCACTTATACCACTTGTTAACTTAGTAGAATTAAATTTAAGTTAAAATCATGGAATTGATATAACTGCACTGTAACATTTGACTAATCTTATTGTATTAACGTTGACTTATTGCAAGTTGGTAAGTTTCGATGCTTTAGTAACACTTAAGAAGTTGGAAGAATTAGATATTTCGAGTAATAATATTGTTTATCTATAACCTCTGGAGTAACTAAAATCGCTAGTTGACTTAGATGCTACATTTAACAATATTATTGAATATAAATCGGTTCATCATCAAAACTTTATGAATTTCTAGTTAGGAAACCAAAAAAAGCCATCAAAAGAATAGATCGAAGCGGCGAACATCCAGAGAAATATAGATTCTACCATAATATCTCGATTATTAATACATAAAAAATCGAGCGAAGTAAATGCTACCTTCTAACCTACCAAAATGCAACCAGATATAAAAGTATAATATAATTCGAGACAACCTAGATCAGTGTATGCCAATGCCTAAATATAATCTGAATAAAAGGAATCCAACGAGAAAGCTTCTCATGATAAAATATAAACGAGAAAGCAAGTGATCAAAAGTGAATTGCAAGACATGCCACATAATTTATCTAAATACGATAAAGAGATGATATAGAAGTATCAGAGTCTAATGGAAGATGAGACTCTTATCATCAAGAAGCATCATACATTTAAAAGCATGAATTTCATTCGATACTTGAAGATAACTAAATTAGTGTTAAACAGTTGGAAAAATAAAGTTCCTGAGTAACTATTTAGTAACACCATTAAATAATTAGAAATAACAGATAGTGAAATTTTTACTCTTTAAGACTTTCAACTCGCAAATCTCGAAAAATTATAAATAAAGAAAGATAATTAAGATATTTTCGAATTCAATACACTCGCTTAAGATATACTTAGGTTTTAAACGCTGAAAGAACTGTATCTTAACAACTGGAAAAGGTAAAATAGAATTTATCTTTTTTCGTAACATACCGGAATCACTAAACTAGTTTTGACCTTTTGTGACCTACGAAGCTTTGAAGATTTACGACCACTTGCTAACTTAGAAGCGCTAGATGTGATTGGAAATGAAAGTGAACTTGACTTGACCCCTCTTCGACACTTGACGAAATTAACTGGATTACAGTTGTACAAGTTTAAGTTGGTTAACATAGACGCACTAAAACATCTTAAATTGTAGTTAAAAGAACTTGATCTTTGTGAAAATAATGAAATTAACATAACATCGCTTCAGTATTTGACTTAGCTAACTAAATTGTCGTTGGGATATAATAAAGTGGTTAGTTTAGATGTTTTAAGACCGCTAACAAATTTAGTGGAACTTCATATTTACGCTAATAATATTGTATATCTTCAACCTATAATGGAACTGAAATAGCTATAAAAATTTACAACTAGAAGTAACTATATCATAGATGTTGATTCGATTTAGCACCATCCAAACTTCAAAAGATTTGAATTGGACAATGAATATAACCCCAATTCAATACAGATAAAATAAGCCAATATTTTGAGATCAATCAACTCTCCCATCACTTCCCTAAAGTTAATGCATAAATAGAATAGTAAAGTAAAATCATAGAAAATGAAAATGACGGAATGCATATTCAAGCAAACTAAAAGCCATTAGTAACTTATAGCTCGAGTAGCGTCTTTGCTTTAACAGATGAATGCGATTGAGTGTTGTCAGTGATATTATCATTTAATTATTATTTCAAAGTTGGTCAACCTACTATTAGAGCGGCAGCCTTATTTTAACACTTAAACAAGATTGAATCCAATGAATGACGTATGGTTTAACAAACACCAAACTTTCAATATTTCAATTAATAGCTGTCTTCAAACTTCAGTATGATATTTTTTCAATCTGTGATTCTATCGGTATATGTAAGAAATTCAACACAATTAAACACACAACTTTGACATGAAATGGAAGTATATATATTAAATTACTGGATATAACTATTGTGTAAAACATGTATTTTAATCATGTATTCCACTTCCAACATAAATGAAATCGTGTTTAAAGAAACTTTTCTATGAGCAGAAAAACAGTTGCGATCCCAATTAACTCAAAGCTACAACGCTTGATAATTTATCCGAATACGACAAGTCAATGATAGAAATATATCAGCGCAAAATCAAAGATGGGACACTTACAATCAAATGCGATCCAGATCTAGAAAGCTTGAACTTCATAAATACTTTGAAGATTAGTTAACTGTAGCTTTATGATTATAAGTATATTGTGCCATAATTAGCTAATTTAACTATTAAAGAGTTAAAAATAATTGATTGTAAAATTTATAGCGTAAAGGGCTTTCAACTTGAAAACCTTGAAGTTTTAGAAGTTCGTAATAATGTAAGAAAACTAGAATCAAAAGGACTCGCCTAAGAAATACTTCAGTTTAAAAGACTGAAAGAACTATCACTATAAAAATTTATAACTAATATTAGTCTCTCTATATTAGACTCTCTAAACTAAGCTTAATATATTGTGAACTTCGTAGTACTGAAGCCTTAAGACCACTCGTTAACTTATAAGAATTAAATATCAGTGAAAATGAAGTAATTGACATCACAACAGTTCAGTACTTAACTAATATAACTAGATTATTGTTATAAACTTAGATGCTCTTAGACCACTGAAAAAGCTGAAAGAATTAAACATATTTAATAATAAAATTGTTTTTCTTCAACCACTGATAGAACTGAAATAGTTATCAAAACTAAATGCAAGTTTTAATAAAATCATAGATGAAGAATCTATTCGGCTTCATCCAAACTCCAATAACTTCCTTTTAGATGGTTAAGATACACCAACTTAAGAAGAACTAGAAGTAGCCAAGATTTTGAGAAACATAAACTCTCCAATCACTTCTCTAAAGTAGTTACAATTGTTATCAAGGCATATAAATAATGAAAACATCATTTGCAGAAAGAAAATAACTCAATAGTTGCAATATTCGTACAACAGTCATGAAAGATTTCTAGCTCGAGCTGCCTACCTCTTTCAAACGCTTTCATCTTTTGATGATTGTCAGTGAAATGCTTGTAATTTTAACTAAATCAAAATATGCCAGTTTTACAAAATTATTAAAAAAGTAAGACTTGAAATAACTTTATGGTTAACTATAGTTCCACTCGTATAAGTTAAAAGAACCATTTATTTATCTGAAATTTAAATATAAACCGAATATATTTTTACTTAGAGCAGCCATTGACTTCAAGAAGGAGGCAATGCTATAATATAGATCCAGTAACTAGTAAATTAATTTGTAGCCAAAAAAAGTGATGAAATAATTTAATATTTAAAACACTGTTGTTTTTTGTCATTTTTGTGTATCACGTCTGAGTTTAAAAAGTAACGAATTGAGAAGCAAAGCGATTATTATCATATTCGTTGTTCCACTCGTAAAACTTACTCACGCTTTAAGTATTAATTAAAAAAATAAAAATGTATCTTCTTATATAAAAATTCGAATCATAAACACTGTTCTATTCTATACATAAACACTATAATAATACAATAATTCTAGAATTATTAAACAGTTCTATGAGTATCAATGTGTAAGAAGAATCATTAAATCGTTGTTCAGTCTAAAATATTCATGTTTTCATACAAAAATATTAAATTTGTGTTTGTCTTCTCTTAATATATAATAATTAAAATTAGATAATTGATTTAGATTGATTGACTAGATAGAGCCAATGAGCAAATTCAATACACTTTTGGTAATAATAATTAATTATTTAAATATATTCTATATATTATGAAAATATTTATAATCATATTTAAAACACATAACAGCGATTTATTGTAGTATAAATTACTATTAATTACTATAAATACTATTAAATTACTATAAATACTATTAAATTACTATAAATTACTACCGAACACTAAATAAATAATATATGTGTGATATTAAATATTGATTATATAATATCATCAACATCTTTGTAAGCATTTCCACTTCATGTGCCAAATGAAATCAAGATTTACTTGTACAATAGGATTCTGTTTTATGTTTCTGTGCATGGTCGTTGGTGGTATAGTAGTTATGTGTATTCCTGTTGAAATGGAGTATCCAAAGTATTACATGAATTCAAAAAACGAAGTCTGATTACCTATTTATTAACACTGGAATCGGTATCTTCATGATAATTGTTGGTTTCTTTGGTTTCTTGATTTCATGTTGTTTCGCTTGTGCTGTTAGACCTGAAAAGGCTAAAATATTTGTTCAACAACAGCCACTTCCTCAATTCACCGTTCAACAGAACTATCCACAATTTAAGCCGATGCCAACGATATAAGATCAGATGATGTGAGACTTTGATGATGTGAGACCACAAACAATTCAGTGCGCTGCTCAGTAAAACTATCCTCAAGTTTAGTAGATGTCCATGATTCCATTTATGAAAGTAATGTGACTTACATTTGCTATATATAAGTAATTAATAATACGATCATAACGCATTTGTTTTAATATATTTTGTCTTTCATCATCACGAAAAGTAACCAACAAAATTATTATCATATTATATTATTATTGCGAATACAAAAATAACGTGTTAATACAAATAACTAATCATCAAAGTTGCTTATATCTAAAATAATACTTTTGTATTATCGTAGGTCGTTATCTAGAAACCAATATCAATCAGTAATTAATATTAATCACTTGTATACAAATACACCATATTTTCTCCACATATTTACATGATAAGTTTCGTTTTGAGTTTTACTGACTTCCGAGGAGTAAAAATATATATAATTATTTTTGAATTATTTGGAACTAATAATCGGAAAGTGAAAATAAAAACTGACAGATGAAAAACGGAGCAAAGAACTGGACAACTTAAATATTCGTATTCACCATAAACTTGGACGAACATAATGCTATTTTTGGAATGCATTACTTTTAGTCTAAAAGTAAATATTTAATTGACTTTTTATATACTTAACACATTTTGACATGATTTTGAATGCTCACCACTCCACTAAAAATGAATATAATTCAAATAGTGACAATAACGCACACACAGCGTGGACTAATGCTTACTATTATAATTAAGTTTAATTTAATTCCGAGATAGACGTAGTGCAAACCAATATACTCGATTTACTATTGAGTGAGATTTGAGAAGATAATTGTCTAGTTACCATTTTAGAGATAAGCGCTTTCACCATGACAGTAGGCCGCAGGAATGATATAACACCGATCCGAGATAAAAGATGTTTTCTGATTTTAGATATTGTTGAGAGATATATTTCATTTCCAGAAACACCCTGGAACGTCACTAGAGAGCTGTTTTAGTAACTTCCATTTAAATCCGAGATGGATGTTGTGCAAACCAATATACTCGATTTACTATTGAGTGAGATTTGAGAAGATAATTGTCTAGTTACCATTTTAGAGATAAGCGCTTTCACCATGACAGTAGGCCGCAGGAATGATATAACACCGATCCGAGATAAAAGATGTTTTCTGATTTTAGATATTGTTGAGATAGATATTTCATTTCCAGAAACACCCTGGAACGTCATTGCAGAGCTGTTTTAGTAACTTCCATTTAAATCCGAGATGGATGTAGTGCAAACCAATATACTCGATTTACTATTGAGTGAGATTTGAGAAGATAATTGTCTGGTTACCATTTTAGAGATAAGCGCTTTCACCATGACAGTAGGCCGCAGGAATGATATAACACCGATCCGAGATAAAAGATGTTTTCTGATTTTAGATATTGTTGAAAGATATATTTCATTTCCAGAAACACCCTGGAACGTCACTAGAGAGCTGTTTTAGTAACTTCCATTTAAATCCGAGATAGACGTAGTGCAAACCAATATACTCGATTTACTATTGAGTGAGATTTGAGAAGATAATTGTCTAGTTACCATTTTAGAGATAAGCGCTTTCACCATGACAGTAGGCCGCAGGAAGGATATAACACCGATCCGAGACAAAAGATGTTTTCTGATTTTAGATATTGTTGAGAGATATATTTCATTTCCAGAAACACCCTGGAACGTCACTACAGAGCTGTTTTAGTAACTTCCATTTAAATCCGAGATGGATGTTGTGCAAACCAATATACTCGATTTATTATTACATGAGATTTGAGTAGATTAGTGATTTGTTAATATTTTAGAGATAATCGCTTTCACCATGACAGTAGGCCGCAGGAAGGATATAACACCGATCCGAGATAAAAGATGTTTTCTGATTTTAGATATTGTTGAGAGATATATTTCATTTCCAGAAACACCCTGGAACGTCATTGCAGAGCTGTTTTAGTAACTTCCATTTAAATCCGAGATGGATGTAGTGCAAACCAATATACTCGATTTACTATTGAGTGAGATTTGAGAAGATAATTGTCTGGTTACCATTTTAGAGATAAGCGCTTTCACCATGACAGTAGGCCGCAGGAATGATATAACACCGATCCGAGACAAAAGATGTTTTCTGATTTTAGATATTGTTGAAAGATATATTTCATTTCCAGAAACACCCTGGAACGTCACTACAGAGCTGTTTTAGTAACTTCCATTTAAATCCGAGATAGACGTAGTGCAAACCAATATACTCGATTTATTATTACATGAGATTTGAGTAGATTAGTGATTTGTTAATATTTTAGAGATAATCGCTTTCACCATGACAGTAGGCCGCAGGAATGATATAACACCGATCCGAGACAAAAGATGTTTTCTGATTTTAGATATTGTTGAGAGATATATTTCATTTCCAGAAACACCCTGGAACGTCATTGCAGAGCTGTTCTGGCGACTTCTACTTAAATCCGAGATAGACGTAGTGCAAACCAATATACTCGATTTACTATTGAGTGAGATTTGAGAAGATAATTGTCTGGTTACCATTTTAGAGATAAGCGCTTTCACCATGACAGTAGGCCGCAGGAAGGATATAACACCGATCCGAGACAAAAGATGTTTTCTGATTTTAGATATTGTTGAAAGATATATTTCATTTCCAGAAACACCCTGGAACGTCACTACAGAGCTGTTTTAGTAACTTCCATTTAAATCCGAGATGGACGTAGTGCAAACCAATATACTCGATTTACTATTGAGTGAGATTTGAGAAGATAATTGTCTAGTTACCATTTTAGAGATAAGCGCTTTCACCATGACAGTAGGCCGCAGGAATGATATAACACCGATCCGAGATAAAAGATGTTTTCTGATTTTAGATATTGTTGAAAGATATATTTCATTTCCAGAAACACCCTGGAACGTCACTAGAGAGCTGTTTTAGTAACTTCCATTTAAATCCGAGATAGACGTAGTGCAAACCAATATACTCGATTTACTATTGAGTGAGATTTGAGAAGATAATTGTCTAGTTACCATTTTAGAGATAAGCGCTTTCACCATGACAGTAGGCCGCAGGAAGGATATAACACCGATCCGAGATAAAAGATGTTTTCTGATTTTAGATATTGTTGAGAGATATATTTCATTTCCAGAAACACCCTGGAACGTCATTGCAGAGCTGTTTTAGTAACTTCCATTTAAATCCGAGATGGACGTAGTGCAAACCAATATACTCGATTTACTATTGAGTGAGATTTGAGAAGATAATTGTCTAGTTACCATTTTAGAGATAAGCGCTTTCACCATGACAGTAGGCCGCAGGAAGGATATAACACCGATCCGAGATAAAAGATGTTTTCTGATTTTAGATATTGTTGAGAGATATATTTCATTTCCAGAAACACCCTGGAACGTCATTGCAGAGCTGTTTTAGTAACTTCCATTTAAATCCGAGATGGACGTAGTGCAAACCAATATACTCGATTTACTATTGAGTGAGATTTTAGAAGATAATTGTCTAGTTACCATTTTAGAGATAAGCGCTTTCACCATGACAGTAGGCCGCAGAAGGATATAACACCGATCCGAGACAAAGATGTTTTCGATTTTAGATATTGTGAGAGATATATTTCATTTCCAGAAACACCCTGGAACGTCATTACAGAGCTGTTTTTAGTAACTTTCCATTTAAATCCGAGAGGACGTAGTGCAAACCAATATACTCGATTTACTATTGAGTGAGATTTGAGAAGATAATTGTCTAGTTACCATTTTAGAGATAAGCGCTTCACCATGACAGTAGGCCGCAGGAAGATATAACACCGATCCAGAGAAAAGATGTTTTCTGATTTAGATATTGTTGAAAGATATATCATTTCAGAAACACCCTGGAACGTCACTAGAGAGCTGTTTTAGTAACTTCCATTTAAATCCGAGATAGACGGTAATATACTCGATTTACTATTGAGTGAGATTTGAGAAGATAATTGTCTAGTTACCATTTTAGAGATAAGCGCTTTCACCATGACAGTAGGCCGCAGGAAGGATAACACCGATCCGAGACAAAAGATGTTTTCTGATTTTAGATATTGTTGAGAGATATATTTCATTTCCAGAAACACCCTGGAACGTCATTGCAGAGCTGTTTTAGTAACTTCCATTTAAATCCGAGATGGACGTAGTAAACCAATATACTCGATTTACTATTGAGTGAGATTTGAGAAGATAATTGTCTAGTTACCATTTTAGAGATAAGCGCTTTCACCATGACAGTAGGCCGCAGGAAGGATATAACACCGATCCGAGACAAAAGATGTTTTCTGATTTTAGATATTGTTGAGAGATATATTTCATTTCCAGAAACACCCTGGAACGTCATTGCAGAGCTGTTTTAGTAACTTCCATTTAAATCCGAGATGGACGTAGTGCAAACCAATATACTCGATTTACTATTGAGTGAGATTTGAGAAGATAATTGTCTAGTTACCATTTTAGAGATAAGCGCTTTCACCATGACAGTAGGCCGCAGGAAGGATATAACACCGATCCGAGATAAAAGATGTTTTCTGATTTTAGATATTGTTGAGAGATATATTTCATTTCCAGAAACACCCTGGAACGTCATTGCAGAGCTGTTTTAGTAACTTCCATTTAAATCCGAGATGGACGTAGTGCAAACCAATATACTCGATTTACTATTGAGTGAGATTTGAGAAGATAATTGTCTAGTTACCATTTTAGAGATAAGCGCTTTCACCATGACAGTAGGCCGCAGGAAGGATATAACACCGATCCGAGATAAAAGATGTTTTCTGATTTTAGATATTGTTGAGAGATATATTTCATTTCCAGAAACACCCTGGAACGTCACTACAGAGCTGTTTTAGTAACTTCCATTTAAATCCGAGATGGACGTAGTGCAAACCAATATACTCGATTTACTATTGAGTGAGATTTGAGAAGATAATTGTCTAGTTACCATTTTAGAGATAAGCGCTTTCACCATGACAGTAGGCCGCAGGAAGGATATAACACCGATCCGAGATAAAAGTTGTTTTCTGATTTTAGATATTGTTGAGAGATATATTTCATTTCCAGAAACACCCTGGAACGTCACTACAGAGCTGTTCTGGCGACTTCTACTTAAATCCGAGATGGATGTAGTGCAAACCAATATACTCGATTTACTATTGAGTGAGATTTGAGAAGATAATTGTCTAGTTACCATTTTAGAGATAAGCGCTTTCACCATGACAGTAGGCCGCAGGAAGGATATAACACCGATCCGAGACAAAAGATGTTTTCTGATTTTAGATATTGTTGAAAGATATATTTCATTTCCAGAAACACCCTGGAACGTCACTACAGAGCTGTTTTAGTAACTTCCATTTAAATCCGAGATAGACGTAGTGCAAACCAATATACTCGATTTACTATTGAGTGAGATTTGAGAAGATAATTGTCTAGTTACCATTTTAGAGATAAGCGCTTTCACCATGACAGTAGGCCGCAGGAAGGATATAACACCGATCCGAGACAAAAGATGTTTTCTGATTTTAGATATTGTTGAAAGATATATTTCATTTCCAGAAACACCCTGGAACGTCACTACAGAGCTGTTTTAGTAACTTCCATTTAAATCCGAGATGGACGTAGTGCAAACCAATATACTCGATTTATTATTACATGAGATTTGAGTAGATTAGTGATTTGTTAATATTTTAGAGATAATCGCTTTCACCATGACAGTAGGCCGCAGGAATGATATAACACCGATCCGAGATAAAAGTTGTTTTCTTATTTTAGATATTGTTGAGAGATATATTTCATTTCCAGAAACACCCTGGAACGTCACTACAGAGCTGTTCTGGCGACTTCTACTTAAATCCGAGATGGATGTAGTGCAAACCAATATACTCGATTTACTATTGAGTGAGATTTGAGAAGATAATTGTCTAGTTACCATTTTAGAGATAAGCGCTTTCACCATGACAGTAGGCCGCAGGAAGGATATAACACCGATCCGAGACAAAAGATGTTTTCTGATTTTAGATATTGTTGAGAGATATATTTCATTTCCAGAAACACCCTGGAACGTCACTACAGAGCTGTTTTAGTAACTTCCATTTAAATCCGAGATAGATGTAGTGCAAACCAATATACTCGATTTACTATTGAGTGAGATTTGAGAAGATAATTGTCTAGTTACCATTTTAGAGATAAGCGCTTTCACCATGACAGTAGGCCGCATGATATAACACCGATCCGAGATAAAAGTTGTTTTCTTATTTAGATATTGTTGAGATAGATATTTATTTCCAGAAACACCCTGGAACGTCACTACAGAGCTGTTTTAGTACTTCCATTTAAATCCGAGATGGATGTAGTGCAAACCAATATACTCGATTTACTATTGAGTGAGATTTGAGAAGATAATTGTCTGGTTACCATTTTAGAGATAAGCGCTTTCACCATGACAGTAGGCCGCAGGAATGATATAACACCGATCCGAGACAAAAGATGTTTTCTGATTTTAGATATTGTTGAGAGATATATTTCATTTCCAGAAACACCCTGGAACGTCATTGCAGAGCTGTTCTGGCGACTTCTACTTAAATCCGAGATAGACGTAGTGCAAACCAATATACTCGATTTACTATTGAGTGAGATTTGAGAAGATAATTGTCTGGTTACCATTTTAGAGATAAGCGCTTTCACCATGACAGTAGGCCGCAGGAATGATATAACACCGATCCGAGACAAAAGATGTTTTCTGATTTTAGATATTGTTGAGAGATATATTTCATTTCCAGAAACACCCTGGAACGTCACTACAGAGCTGTTCTAGCAACTTCCATTTAAATCCGAGATGGATGTAGTGCAAACCAATATACTCGATTTACTATTGAGTGAGATTTGAGAAGATAATTGTCTAGTTACCATTTTAGAGATAAGCGCTTTCACCATGACAGTAGGCCGCAGGAATGATATAACACCGATCCGAGACAAAAGATGTTTTCTGATTTTAGATATTGTTGAGAGATATATTTCATTTCCAGAAACACCCTGGAACGTCACTACAGAGCTGTTTTAGTAACTTCCATTTAAATCCGAGATGGATGTAGTGCAAACCAATATACTCGATTTACTATTGAGTGAGATTTGAGAAGATAATTGTCTAGTTACCATTTTAGAGATAAGCGCTTTCACCATGACAGTAGGCCGCAGGAATGATATAACACCGATCCGAGATAAAAGTTGTTTTCTTATTTTAGATATTGTTGAGATATATATTTCATTTCCAGAAACACCCTGGAACGTCACTACAGAGCTGTTTTAGTAACTTCCATTTAAATCCGAGATGGATGTAGTGCAAACCAATATACTCGATTTACTATTGAGTGAGATTTGAGAAGATAATTGTCTAGTTACCATTTTAGAGATAAGCGCTTTCACCATGACAGTAGGCCGCAGGAATGATATAACACCGATCCGAGATAAAAGATGTTTTCTGATTTTAGATATTGTTGAGAGATATATTTCATTTCCAGAAACACCCTGGAACGTCACTACAGAGCTGTTTTAGTAACTTCCATTTAAATCCGAGATGGATGTAGTGCAAACCAATATACTCGATTTACTATTGAGTGAGATTTGAGAAGATACAGGGGAGTTCAGTGAAGTTGTCCCGATCAAAAATAGAAAGATACATAACATGTTCATGAAAAATTATGTTACATAACATACTACTGGCTAGGTTGCTAATTGTTGACTGCTTCAATTAAGCTTTCCTTATTAATTCTTCAACTATTTTAATCAGTGTCTTCCTATTACTATTTAGATTCCATTATACATATTATATAAAGTACAGTTAAATACAAATTTTATCATTATTATCATTATCAATGTATACAATCTCTTCTATAATCATAATATATAAACACTTATCAAATGAAATATAATAATCTAATCTTTGTGATAAATATTTACTAGTTGACAACGTTTAATATTAGTATTGTCTAAAGCTCAAAAAATTAAATAATATCATTATTAATCAACAAATATATTCTGCATAATAATCTAATCATATGTTTATATATGCGTAATCTACCAAATCTTCAGATATATAATTGTAAATGCAGTAAGTAAGTCAGTTTTCAGTTTTTGGGTTCAATACATAAAAACAAGATATAATCGATTCTGATATATTTGTGACCATTAGCTATTCTATACTCACCGGTGCATTAGTCTGTATGCAATGTAACATTGATATTAAAACGTCTCAGCTTCAGTTTGTTGCGCATGGTGTATAAATTTCAGCTTTGATATTAAAATCAATTGATACTGTTTAAATATCCAAGGTAAATATTTCTTTTAGATTTTAGAGTAATTACTCTTCTGGAATAATTAACTAAGTTAATCAGACTATTACGAAATTTACGATATCACAATCTGTTTTAACCGGATTTAACAATTTCTCTAGCATTTCTAATGGATATATTTGTTCGAAGCTATATGTTGATATCACAGTCGAAATTAATTCTCTTTCCGTGTGTGTAGAGAATACATCCAGATTCGGTTTTTCTTCGTTCATAGGATCAGTTACACAGTCTGAAATCGAAACGTGTGCGATTTGCAAAGCTGATAATTTTGTTACTTATGGATTGTGCTAGCAGCAACCTTAGTTCTCTGTTTTGCTTCTGAATTCAACAGTTGTTTGTGAGCACCCCTTTGTGTTCAATAATCAAATGAACGTTTGCGAATGCTCCTATGGATTCTTTTTGAACGTTTCATATTGTGTGAATGTTATAGAGCAGTTCTCAATAACGCAAAAGAATGCCACTATTTTAGAAAACACTCTGAGAACTGAAATTCAAGCAACTGAAATTGAACTCAAAACTGCATTCATCGGTTTGGAGTAATTAATAATGAGTAACATAAGCGACCTCGTTTAAAATGTAAATGATAATGATCAAGTAATAAACAATAATATTTTGAACACAAATCAAACAGTTCATAAAAATATTAATGAGCTTAGAACAGAAAACACAAACTAATTCAACACAATGACTTTTTAAATTGATAATAAACACGCACAGATAATAACAAACCTTGTTAGTGTTAACAACACACTGAGGAATAAATTAGACGGACAGACTACTTTGATAATAGATAATTAATTAAACATAAAAAACAACTTCACCGCTATAAAAGACTAAGTTACCGATTTCAGAACGAGCATTTCGTCCATTCTAAACTCAGTTGACCAACATATTACCAATACTTAAAATGATCTCAAAGCTGATATATCAACACTCAACACCACTTTGAAGAAGAAAATAGATGACTAAACGACTTTGATAGTTAATAATTAATAGAGCACTAATAACAACTTCGTTGCCGAAAGAGATTAGATAAATAATGTTAAAATCGGAATAGATGCTCGTTTTTCGTCTGTCGATTTATCATTATAAAGTGTGCATTAGAAATTAGATGACATGAAAATGCAAGATGTCAGTACAAAATCAGCTCTTCAAACATAACTTACAGCCACACAATCTCAAATCACTGGGGTCTCAACTTATATGACCAACACTGTTTCAACGTAATCTTACCTCAAAAATGTGCACGACAGTTTAATGGGTGCTGTTTAGTTAGTTTCTACTTAAACCCAACTTACTAACACTTATAACAATTTATTGACAGCTATAAACGCACTTACAGTTCCAAATCCTTGTAAAACTTATCCCGGAACTATTCACATTAATGGATATTGCAAATGTGAATTTTAGTTAAGCAGTTCTTTAATCTATGGATACTGTCCCCTTAGAGATTCATGTTGTGCTTTTAGAATTAGTGATAGATTTAACGGGAAATAAATAGAATTAAAATGCGTAAATGGTTACAGCGGCTTAAGCGATACATATTCTTCAACTACGTATGAACCAAATTGGATTTCTATCAATTGTGGGGAACAGTCTGTTTAAATTAAAGCGTGAAACAATTCATAAATTTATAATATATGTTAATTTATTGCATTTGTGATTTATAACAGAGAAATAGAAAGTTAGATTAGTTTGTGGTAAATTGAATAAAAAGGCTCATGTTATTTATTCACTTCTCGATGAAAACAATGCATTTTTCATTCATTTTGAATTTGAAGCGGATAAAATATAAAACACAAAATAGTAGTTATTACCAAGATATTTAAAGAATAATGAACGCAAGAAAATATAATGACTTAACAGTAACCTTATCCAAATGTGTAAACAAGGTGTTTTAGTGGAATTGAGCAGGAATTTTTATATTATTATAATACTTTCAAAGTAATATACATTTTCTTGGTTTTAATTTTTAAGTTTTTCACTTCATTACATACTTCTTGAATTTTGAACCTTTGCATAATGTATTCTCGTTAGTCTTTCTGTTATTATTGAGGCTAGAGTTGTCTAGTTTTATTCTATGTAATAAGATTCCTTGAGATCACTTATAGATAAAATTTGATAAAATTACCGAAATTGCCACTAAACATTGTATAACATAACTTCTCTGATTACATCTGGAAGTACTGAATTGTTTCAGTTGTGATACTTTCCTTTCTATGGATAAAAGTTAGTGTATCATGGATATACATAATTTGTTGACAATCTCTATACAGACGATTTACATTAAGCATTTTCATAATAATAAATGGCGTCTATACCAATGTAGTTCCTAAAATATGGTATTTGAAAAAGGTTGAGTTTCGCATCAATAATAGGAAAGTTCAGAATTTTATTATGGGTGACATTTTCAATTTCTTCTTAAAGGCTTATTGTGAGCACTATTAATAAAATTTCGACTTGGATGCCAACTTGGTCTGCTTTTTTTGAGAATCTAGTATTGGAGTGGAACTTCAAAAATAAATGCCAAAGAATTGTATATTATATAGTGGCTAATATAATTACAAAGCTCACAACCTCCAAAGCGTTTAAAAGAGGTATTATGAACATTTCCTCAGTACAAGTCAATTTAATCATTCAATCTTCATCTCATAAATCATGACAGTACACAAATCCACTTGATTGACTCAGTTTGTGGTAAATTTATGAATTTTTATTATAATAATAATTCATGTGAATTATGCTGTCTCATTTTTGTAGTTACTATTATAAGTAATAAATAGCAACTAATAATATCTAATAATTGCAGATTTAAGAAAATATTTTAAAAGTGAATTAATAGTGTGGTGATAACTTTGGTATTGATATAAAACAGCTGATAATGAAGTCAAAACCTTCTCTTGTGGTCATACATTTTGTAAGTCAAATTACTTCCTTTGACCAGAACTCGATTCTCCCACTCCTCAACAATGGAACACTTAGAACATGTTGAATTCCCACAGCCCCGTGCTGCGGATCCAAAGACCCTTGACTTCAAGTCTCTTTCTTTCAAGTACACTCAGACTCGTTCGTTCATAATGTACACTTCCAAGAATGGTGTCTGGGACCAAGGTAAGCTCGTTTCCAACCCGTACATCCCAATGCACATTGCCGCGTGCGCTCTCCACTACGGTCAGGCCGTTTTCGAGGGTCTCAAGGCCTTCCGTGCCGAGGACAACTCCATCCGTGTTTTCCGTCCACAGGAGAACGCCAGGCGTATGATTGACTCCTGCAAGCGCCTTTGCATGGATTTCCCGTCTGAGGAGCTCTTCATGACCGCTGTTGAGCGCGTTGTCCGTGACAACGAGGACTACGTCCCACCATATGTTTCTGGTGGTTCCTTGTATCTCCGTCCGATCTGCTTCGGCCACGGTGCTCAGATTGGTGTTGCTCCAACCACCGAGTACACTTTCTTGATCCTCGTCACTCCAGTTGGCGCCTACTACAAGGGCGGTCTTCAGGGTGTCAGAGCTCAGGTCATCACCGACTTCGACAGAGCTGCTCCAAGAGGTACCGGTGCCGTTAAGTGCGCTGGAAACTACGCCGCCTCCCTCCTCCCACACGTGATGTCAGGCAAAGCCGGCTTCCCAATCGAACTCTACTTAGACGCCAAGACCAACTCCAAGGTCGAGGAATTCTCCACCTCCAACTTCTTCGGTATCAGAGTCGTTGAAAAAGATGGAAAACAAATAGTTTAGTACCACACCCCTTGCAGCCCAAGCATATTGCCCTCTATCACTAACAAGACTTTGAGAGAGATCTGCGAGCACTATTTGAACTGGGAAGTGTGCTTAGAGGACGTTTTCATCAACGAAATCGATCAGTTCTCCGAAATTGGAGCAACCGGAACCGCCGTCGTCGTGACCCCAGTGAAAGAAGTTCACTACGGACAAAAACTGTTCAAGTTCGCCGAAACTGTTGGCGAACACACTTAAAAGTTGTATGACACCGTTCAGGGCATTTAATATGGAAGAATTTAGGATAAGTTCAACTGGAACTGGATCCTCCCACAAAAGAAGTGAGAACACGATATTATTATATTAATGAATGAATAAAAAGAATGAAGTGGTAATAATTAGGTGAATCATTAAATCTAGTATTAATTAATCATTAAATTTGAAATGATTTTGTGAATGGAAAGGAGTGTTATTGAGGGGACAAAGAAGAGATTTAGAAGAGGAATAATTTTAATTAATATTAGTTTTGAAAAGGATGAATGAAAATAATATATTATTAAACTATTAAATAATATATAAGTTATTTGGTTAGAACACACCCAAAAGTTGTATGACACCGTTCAAGGCATTTAATATGGAAGAATCGCGGATAAGTTCAACTGGAACTGGATCCTCCCACAAAAGAAGTGAGAACACGATGTTAATATATAAAATGAATAAAAAGGTAATAATAAGTTGAATCATTAAATCTAGTATTAATTAATCATTAAATTTGAAATTGGTTTGTGAATGGAAAGGAGAGTTATTGGGAATGAGAAGAAGTTTAGAAGAAAAAGATTTTAATTAATATTTGTTTAGAAAATGATGAATGAAAATAATATAAAATATTTACTATCAATAATATAATAATATATAATATAAGATAGTTGGTTAGAATAGAGACCCAGAAATTGTATGACACCGTTCAGGGCATTTAATACGGAAGAATTTAGGATAAGTTCAACTGGAACTGGATCCTCCCACAAAAGAAGTGATGAAAAGGATTTTAATATATAAATGAATAAAGTGGTAATAATAAGTTGAATCATTAAATCTAGTATATTTTTATCATTAAATTTGAAATTGGTTTGTGAATGGAAAAGAGTGATATTGAGGAGTGAGAAGGAGTTTGGAAGAAGAATAATTTGAATTAAAATTAGTTTTGAAAATGATAAATATAAATAATATATAATGTTTAACTATCAAATAATATATAAGTTAGAAGAGAGACTCAGAAGTTGTACCACACCGTTCAGGGCATTTAATACGGAAGAATCGCTGATAAGTTCAACTGGAACTGGATCCTCCCACAAAAGAAGTGATGAAAAGGATTTTAATATATAAAATGAATAAAGTGGTAATAATAAGTTGAATCATTAAATCTAATTTATTTAAATCATTAAATTTGAAATTTGTTTGTGAATGGAAAAGAGAGTTATTGAGGAATGAGAAGAGGTTTAGAAGAAGAAAAAGATTTTAATTGATGTTTGTTTTGAAAATGATGAATATAAATAATATAAAATATTAACTATCAATAATATAATATATAAGTTATTTGGTGAGAAGAGATACCCAAAAGTTGTATGACACCGTTCAGGGCATTTAATACGGAAGAATCGCTGATAAGTTCAACTGGAACTGGATCCTCCCACAAAAGAAGTGATGAAAAGGATTTTAATATATAAAATGAATAAAGTGGTAATAATAAGTTGAATCATTAAATCTAATTTATTTAAATCATTAAATTTGAAATTTGTTTGTGAATGGAAAAGAGAGTTATTGAGGAATGAGAAGAGGTTTAGAAGAAGAAAAAGATTTTAATTGATGTTTGTTTTGAAAATGATGAATATAAATAATATAAAATATTAACTATCAATAATATAATATATAAGTTATTTGGTGAGAAGAGATACCCAAAAGTTGTATGACACCGTTCAGGGCATTTAATATGGAAGAATCGCTGATAAGTTCAACTGGAACTGGATCCTCCCACAAAAGAAGTGAGAACACGATATTATTATATTAATGAATAAAGTGGTAATAATTGGAATAAAGTGATATTAATTGGTTGAATCATTTAATCTAATTTTGTCACATAAAAAAGATTAATCTTCATTTATGTTTTTATAGTGTTTTCTTGAAAAGGACATTGTTGAAAATTTGTCAATGCATCATAAAAGAGTGCATTATGTATTAATCTCGAATAATTAAATTACAATTAGATCTCGAGTCTATGTAATTTAAAACTTTTCCTAAGTTATCAGTTATCACTAATATGGTATTAAACTACATTTAACTTCCCACACCAATAAATGGTATGCTACGAAAATACAAGTGATAATGTTGATATTTGCTATGATAGATGTGATCACTATTGCGTAATAACAACAGAAGGTATATGTTGTTAAACAAATACTAGTTTGGGTTGGATAATTACATTTGGTGTTCTAATACTACTAATATCACTATTATTGATATTTATTTGCTATTAAGCAAATAAAAAAGTTCCATAAAAGTAATTATATGTTATAAAGGATGATAAAATATTATCACGAGCTGGCGAAACAATAGTTGTAAAGGAAATGCTGTGATTAATATTATTTCATATTATTTCTATATGTTTTAACAGATTACATGTATGTGTTTGGTCACATAATCTAAACTATATTTTAATTTTATGTTTTGTATGTTATTAAAAACATAATTTTATGCCGTTAATTGAAAGACGCATTTGAAAATGTAATATTTCTGCTTATAATCTCGTAGATATCTTAAACAATCTTTAGTTTATGTAATTTATATTTCAATGCATTTAATCGCTATTGTATAAATTAATCGCTAATTAAGACTAAACTTTTCACTCCAATTAAATGTTTTGTTATGAAAATACAAGTGTTAACGCTGATATTTGTTATAATTAATGTAACGGTCAATGTGTAATTAAAACAGATGGAATATGTTGTTCGACTAATACTAGTTTGGCTTGGATAGTCATCTTTGGAGTATTAATACTTCTAATTTCGCTATTTTTTGTTTTTGTTTGCTATTAAGTGAATAAAAAAGTGCCCAGAAAAGAAGAATTTAAAATTAATATGATGGGTAACGACGACTATGTTTTTTCTCAAGCAGAAACTATAGTAGTTAAGGAAATGTGGTGATATAGTTTATGTTTATATTAAAAGATAATATTTCATTTTGATAGTTATAATTACAAATATATTGAAGTAAATATATGTTTAATTGATCGTTAGTTTCTTGAAAAAGAAAATAAACGAATAGTTCAAAATATTGGGTTGATTGGGACACGAACTTTTGGTTCATAATCCTCATATACTATTACACCTCCCGGTTCAAATCGGATACATACATGGATACATGGAGTGTGAATAAAATTTATGTGATATTATTAATCCTTTAAGTATGTATGAGTATTTATTGTATCTATAGCCGTCCCAATGAAATATTTGTGTTCCAGCTGTCAGAAACTGGCGCATTTTCCCCCACCCCCAGAATTAAAACTAATTTATATAATAACTTGGAGCAGGGCTAGAACCACGCGAATTTATTTTGGTGCAAGTTATATTGCTCAATATAAGCCTATGACGTGCAGAACTGCTAAGATTTAATCAAATAAAGTAGATATTGCAGATATCGTAAACGTTGGTTCTAATCTATTAGCTGAATTACGCATGAATTATATTTACGATAGCAATTAACATATTTATATTGTTCGAATTGGCTATTTTGCATTACAAAGTTATTAAATGAAATAACTTCATTTTTTGATAGAGAGAAAAGGAGTGAATTCTATTGAAAAAATATTGAGTATATTACTAAAATTATAGTAAAAATTATCATATTATTAAAATTGAAATTTTGATTCATATCATCGCTCTATTTTTAGATTCTATAATATTTAACTATATTAACTAAAAATTGTAATAATATTTCTCCACTTCAGTGAAACGACTTTGATTTAATAAATGCACAAATACACTTCAGAGTAAAATTCAATGACGAGATTAATGTTTTAACACTATTTAAATTTATTCTCTTTTGTCATATTTCATGTATTGATTTATACATTATATATACATTATTTTTTAACATAATGTTTTATCTCTTTAACTTAAATTTGATCTATATGGAGTCTATATCAATAGTAGCGTAACAGTAATGCATGGCCACATACTGGAATTTCTTGTGAAACTGGCTTCTCATTAAACAATAATAGATGTACAATTGAACATAAATTTACATTAAGATCGGCTTGAAAAATGCATCCACGTTACAATTCTGTTGCTTATACCGGAGTCCTAGGTTGTTTTGCGTGTGGAGGTGCATCTAACGTACAAATGGTGTTGTACATAGTTAATGATCATTAAAGTTGTACTTAATGTTTCATGTACAAAAATTATAACTAATTCTATTGAGCTTGGTATAAAATTTGGTATGTTTTCTTTTATTAAGTGATTTCTTTCTGTTATTATAATTATTAATAAATAGTAAGGATTTTTATTCCTAGTATTTAGAAACAAGCATAAATAGTTATAATTACATATATAATACAAGAAAATATATTATAATATTTATTTTTATAATAGAAAAAGTATATATTCATTAATTTGATTAGCATTTTAAAGTGGAAAGTTTCTATACTGCTTCTTTAAGCATATATATTTAATTTTATCCCAATTTATCCAAAACCAAATCTAGTTTTACACAACTTTGTAAATCTCAAAAACGTTGGTTCGTGAGTTGATAATAATTTAGTTTTAAAGCGTTCAAGGCTCTATATACAATTTATTAAAAATTCAGTCACTTCCTATTTTGATTAGCGTTTTAAAATCAAATTGAACCGGGAGGTTACTATTACTTAGTTATTACTTAGCTTACAAAAACAAATGAACTTTCATTAAACTGTTATATTAAAAAGAAAATAGTTTTATATGAATAAATATAAATTGTAATGATAATTTGATAAAATTAATTGGAGATTTGTAATTTGAGTAAGTGAATTCATTTTGCTGCGATTTTTTGTAATTATTGATGTTATTAATTTATGGGGTCTTTACGCGATAATTTTCTCAATACGATTCAAATTACAATTATTATTTTAGTTTATAAAGTTTACTTATTATTCATATTATATCACTTACTCACCATTTGAGAATTAAACTTTTCACTCCAATTAAATGTACTGCTATGAAAATACAAGCGTTAACGCTGATTTATGCTTAAATTAATGTAACGGCTAATGTGTAATTAAAACAGATGGAATATGTTGTGTAACAAATACCTCTACAAATACTAGTTTGGCTTGGATAATCGTCCTAGGCGTTATTCTATTTATTATGACGCTATTTATAATATTTGTTTGCTATTAAGTAAATAAAAAAGCTCCTAAAAAAGAAGAATACGTCTTCAATGATTTTATTATGTCTAAAACAGGAGAAACTATCATCATATGAAGTATTTATTTAGGTAAATTAGTGATCTATTAGATTATATTTCAATATTCATATATAAGTGTAATCAATAAGATAGTATAATTCATCGTAGAAAATGATGTAATTGATTTCAGAGTTATATTAATATTTTTGGTTTTAGAGGATTGAGGAACAATAAAATTGTTATTTACGACGTATTTATCATATGTGTTTATGGTATATACCACACCCAAATGGCTTAATCAATTACTATTCCAGCATATTGCAATTATATTGAATATATTGGTTCAGGATCGTATGGCGATGTGTCTAAATGTTATTCTACGTTACATTCCTAAGTAGTTGCTGTAAAACGTGTTAAGATGGAAAATGATTTCCCATCAGTACCTCCAACAACTTTAAGAGAAATATCAATTCTTAAAAAACTCAATTAGTGTTTTTTAAGCGGAGCTGAATACATAGTTAAATTATTAGACGTAAATTATGATCGCCATAATCTGTTTTTAATCTTTGAATATTGTGAAACGGATTTAGAGTTATATTTAAGAAATCGTAAATTATCTGTGTCAGAAGCGAAGAGAATATTCAAGCAATTGCTTTGTGGCTTGCTTTGCATTCATAAATCAGAGTGTGTACATCGTGATATTAAACCAAATAATCTATTGTTAAAGTTTTCCTTACATTCAGAAAATGACAACGATTCACCAACCCACGAATCTCCTATGTTGAAAATAACAGATTTTGGTCTTGCACGAACTTATACTATATAAGGCTAAACTTCATCTAATGTAGCATCACTTTGGTATAGGGCTCCGGAATTAGTATTAGGAAAGACGACATATGGTCCTGAAATAGATCTTTGGGCTGCTGGCTGTGTATTATATAAGCTTTTAACAGGCAAAACTTTATTTTAGGTTCAAAATGAAGACGAATTGTTAGAATAAATATGCTATGTGAATGGAGGCTATAAGCAAGGAAAATGGCCCAAAGAAGCAATGTACAGAAGACTAGAAGAATTTAACGGAATGGAAGGCAACACTGAAGTATTTGGTGAAGATCCAGATGTTAGGAATTTGTTAGAAGGGCTACTTAAAGCTGACCCAAACCAAAGAATGACCGCAGAGTAGGCACTTGAATGTACTTGGTTCGATCACGAATGAACAAAACATGTAATTATGTTGATTACAAATAAATATATAAATAAAAACATAAATAGATAAGTTAATATTTGTCACTGGTGCGTCACCGTGTTATAACAAGCTATAACGATGTTTTTGATAACTTACTATTTTTGCAATCATCAAACAGAATCTTATAATAGATAGATCGAAATAATAGAAAGTAATTTATATTACGTAAAGTATTCTTATTTTCTGTTTAAATATTGATCGTCAATTTAATAATAGAGTTCAATCTGTCAGTTCTACGAATTTAAATGATTCAATACTTGTTTTTGTGGCACATTATATATTTTATTCTAAAATTAATTTGGAGTGAGCGTATTTATTATATAACTAACAGTCAATCAAATTATAAGCAGTCAATTATTATCTCGTACAAGTCAAACATATTCTACATTTTCACTCCATCTCCTTCAACCAAATGTCACTTGCCAAACGCATCTAAGAATTAGCCATCAAGTATGAAGATCTTGCTTCAGAATGGCTCAGAGAAGCTATCCGTATCCCAATGGACACATTCGCCAAGAACCCATTAGCCGGTTAATCTAACGGTGAACGTGAACGTCTCGACTACCTCAAGGCTGAAATCATCAAGCACCACTGCGTCACTAAGCCAGAAGACGTCTACATCGACGGAGCTGGTAACCTCGTCTGGATTGTTGAAGACGAATCTGACAAGTCTGCCACCAAGAAAGTTATCTACTTTGACGGACACTCCGACACTGTTGCTCCACTTCCAGACAAGTGGGCCAAGATTGGCGGTATCGATGCCTGGAAAGGTCTCATCGATCCAAAGAAGATCGATCGCCAACAGCTTAAGGCCAACCTCGGCTGGGTTCCAAAGGAATCTGAATATGAAAACTGCATCTGGGGTCGTGGTTCTGCCGATCAACTTGCTGGTGTTATCTCCCAAATGGTTGCCACCAAGATATGCTTAGAACTCGTCAAAGAAGGCGGTCTCAAGAACGTTAAGATTGTCTCCATCGCTACCATCCAAGAAGAAGACAACGACGGCTGCGGTCCACTCTACTATTTCAAGGACCAAGTTGTTAAACACAACAACCTCCCAGCTCCAGACCTCATCGTTATTACTGAAGGTACCGGCGATTCCACTCGTTCTGGCCTTGGTATCTACAGAGCTCAACGCGGTCGTATGTAAATCGAAGTTGAAGTCCGTGGTGTCTCCTGCCATGGTTCCATGCCACACATGGGTAAGAACCCACTCGAATATGGTGCAAAGATCATCGTTCAAGCCACTGAACAAATCCAAAAGGGTGAAGGTATCTTACACCACGACTTCATTGGTAAGGGTACTCGTACTGCTTCATGGTGCCACCTTGACACCCCATCTGACTGCGCCGTTCCAGAACGTTTCGTCTTCAGATTCGACCGTCGTATGACAATTGGTGAAACCCCAGACCAATGTATCGCTGACGTCAAGAAACTTCCAGCCATCCAAGAAGCCATCGATGCTGGCCTTAAGGTTGATATCAGAGCTCCAAAGTATGAAGGTCTCACTCATACCGGTTGGAAACCAAACAACGACCAAATCTATCTTGGTTGGGAAACCCCAGAAGATCACAACGCAGTCAAGGCCGCCGTTGCTGCCTACAAGGAAACCATCAGCGAATCCCTCACTAAGGAAGACGAAGAACAACTTGACGGTTACGTTAAGCATGAACCACACGTCGGCAGATGGATCTTCTCCACTGACGGTGTTGGTATCCCAATCAAACAAGACCAATACAAGGAAGAAAAGTCCAAGAACTGGATCTATCTCCCATCTGGCTACAAGTATCCAGCCATGCTCGGTCTCGGAGCTGGTACTGAACAAAACACCCACAGAATCGGTGAGTGTATCCACAAGAAAGAACTCAGATTTGCCTGCATGTGGATGGCTAGATTAGTCAACAAATTCGCTGAAATCAGCCAGTGAGTAACTGACATTTATATTTAATATTATACCGATATTTTTAATCGCTTATAAAATATACTCATTAATTAATTTCAATTATTTTAACACATCTTACTATATTTCGTATTGAAGCAAAACTTTATTTTAGGTTCAAAATGAAGACGAATTGTTAGAATAAATATGCTATGTGAATGGAGGCTATAAGCAAGGAAAATGGCCCAAAGAAGCAATGTACAGAAGACTAGAAGAATTCAACGGAATGGAAGGCAACACTGAAGTATTTGGAGAAGATCCAGATGTTAGAAATTTGTTAGAAGGGCTACTCAAAGCCGACCCAAACCAAAGAATGACCGCAGAGTAGGCACTTGAATGTACTTGGTTCGATCACGAATG
>CAXDID010000760.1:0-40325 GCA_963988835.1 Hexamita inflata | reverse complement strand
ACCTGTAGTGACAAATCTGATTTGAAATTGAAATTTTCGTCTATACATATTTTCCGGCTATACTATTATGATTATATGGCATCCAGGCATCCCCCAAATTCCCAAGTGCCAAAAATGCGCCCGAAACCGGGCATGTCCTTGTCCCACTCCAGCTAAACTATTTCGTTTTAAAAGCTCAGGAACCAGATAAAACGACGCAAATTTAACTAGACATATAACTATTTACACACTTGTTATGGTTCCTTCCCGAAGCCGTCATAAATTATTCAAAATAATGATATGACGAATAGTTAATAATCTGCAACATATTTTTGTTCTACTATCACTGGCGAAAATGTAATCTCTATATATAAATAGTAGTTAATATCATTAGTGGTTTACTATATGACGAATAAAGATAACAACATATAAAGTTATGCAAATTCTAGTTTTTACAATGGGGTGATGTCAATCAATATAATGTAGTAAATCGTGTATAGACTTCATTACAGAAAAAATTGATAATTGTTGTCACACTAAATTACACTAAACTAAATATAAATATGTCAGGAATTCATGTGATTTTAAAGTTTAGTTATATAAATTTACACTCCAATTTATGCTAAATTATACAACAATGTTGATGCAAAAGCAAGAAATTGATATAGATGATGATTATCATATATTAAAAATACATAATATTATATTTGACATTATTAAAACATATATTTAGATGATACTGTATGACTACTGTTATTATATTCTCATTCAAACAAATCATCCAACCAACGTCTTATTGGCTAACCAATATATATCGGGAAGAGATCATTATATTATTCGGATTACTTTTTTCTGTTGGGTTTCACAACCAAGACTGCTTGATTTTCCACCAAAATATAATCCTATTAATCCTAAATATATCGTCCAACGCAACCTTGACATCCAATATTCTTCTGCGTCATTTCATTGACCGGAAATCGTTTAGAAGGTTTAACATCACACCATTCATAAGATATTCCATTTTCAATAGATTCCCAGAAACTTGCAACAAGATTAAATTATTACTCAACATTTGCGACTTCGCCCTAAATTAAACCAACTATTATTTAAGACAAGTCATAAATCTCTTATAATCTAGTAGTTGGTAATTATTCTTTAATTTCAACACGATTTGTGTGTTAGTGATTAATTCTACTATTTTTCTGATAATTGCAGCCTGTTTCCACTCCATACTTTTTGGTTAACAATGAATTACGGAAAACTTACTCAAATCTTTCAATTCCATGATCATTCCGGCACATCCCGCGAATTTAACTAAAGAATACTTCCGCTCCATGTGAAGAAAATGCAAAAATTTTGAACTTGTGGCCCTTTGTGAACTATTTAATAAGCTACGCGAGGTAAATTATGTAATGGCGCATAAATTACTTGTTAAGACCACATAATACATTGGTTTTAGCTGATCTTTTTTAATCAATTTAATCATCTCCTGAAGAATGTTTTTTAAATTTATCTATACTCGGATATAGTTATAATAAAACGTATAAAACCAAGATATACTATTCTTATAGAACTTCTGGCGTGCATTGTAAATTTTGCATTACGAGAGGCATCATAATTAAGAAATACAGAGCACATCTGATTCTAGAATATTATTCATTTGTCGATTCGTGATCTTCGTGATTCAATTACGCTGCTTTAATTAACTTAGTAACTGAGGAACTCGCAAAGCATCTTAATGCAAATCTATCACACATTTTGTAGTAACTAGACGGATTAAAGATATCTGCACTTAAACCTAGCACACTTTTCACATATTCGACGTCAAAATACTTCCCGTCTAATTTATTAGACAAACTTATCTTCATTCCAATGTTTATCTTCATTCCATAGTTCAAAACATTTCTATTCAACTTTAATAAATGTAAACTATCACTAATTGAAATTAAATAGCTATATTCATTCTCGCTGTTTGGAATATTAAATTCTTACATCAATTTGTAGGGATTAAGTACACCATTTTTAAAATTATTAGTTATAACTTCAAATGGATACTTTTCAATACGGTTATAAAATGAATCAGCGTCATGAGCGAGAAACTGGCAATCAATATTATACTTAAGCAGACAGTCACAAATTTAAAAATATGTATCTAACTGCTTTTGAGAGCACGAACCTGTAGAGGAGAGCTGGCAAAATATAGGTAATGATTCAGCTTCACATTCAGTTACGAGTAAGAACGTAAATATGTAAGATATTGCTCTTTCTTTACCGTCTTTTCCGATAATTGTATTGTGTTGTTTGCCAAATTCATCAATATACACTTATCGATTAACATAAACGGCATCTAATTGAATAACGGCTTTAATAATTTAATCATACGCAATCTTATTAGATTATTTCCAAGCAGTGATACCCGGCAAAAGTTTTTCGATATCAAAATCAAAACCAATATGTGCATTGTAATAATCAACTTCTTCAAGTTGCTAGTTATTAAATCGTTGAACTGTTCGTACTGAAGGTAAGTCTTTGTTTTCAGTAACTTTTTGAATGTGACGTTCTTACTCATAATTTTACTTCCCACCACTACAATACCTGAAGGCATTTATTTTTAACTCTTCTTCAGTATAACCACGATACTATTTTTGTTTCTATTCTATTTATTCTGTATCTAAATTCATCTTTGTTTTAACTTGAAGCCCATCTTCTAAATTTTGCTTCTATACAGCATTTAATTAGGATTTTAGTTATTTAATATCTTCAGATTAAGCTGCAGTTATTAATTCGAGATTTATAATCTTTTATTAGTTGCGATAATTTTCAGTTCCTTTTTTAACTTTTTCTAATCGTTATTCTTCCTACTTTGACTTAACATCCAGGTTATCAAGCCTCTTCTACCTCATAGCTTACATTTTATTTTAAACTTACTCATTTTGCATTATATTTTCTATGTGGAAGTGGTGTTTATTTTGTATTTTGCTAAATATTGAAAAATATAATTAATATGTCTATATTTTTTTAAACAGTTAATAAACAGTCGTTTTTATAATGATTTGTATAAACATATTGAAGTGAATATTTTATGATCAAAATATAATATTTTTCAAAAATAGGCAATATAGTATTTAGATTATACAAGTATTAAATAATCATAATTTATGCTTAATATATTAATACCCTATTATCTATAATATAAGCGATTTATTATGATTTTTTCTAGTTCTTAACATTCATATTAACTGAGTTATTACACTTAAACACTTGTTTAAATCTGAATTATAAAAATAGAAATATCACTCTATTTATCATGAATGACAATAAATATTGAAAAACGTGTAAAAATATGAAATAAATCTGCAACATATAAATGTTAAATAATTTAATAGAATCACAGGCTCTGGTCAGGGAATTTTTTCCCTTGCTGTCTTTCCCCGTTTTATATGACGTCCCGAAATAGACCATGCCACTATAGGTACTTGCTATGTACAAAACAAAAATCGAGAAATATGGCAAAATCTTTGACAACAAAAACGTTATACCAATAATAATAACACCATGGTTGTAAATGGATCCACGTTCAATTATTGAAATGAGTCGATACTGCAAACCTGATAAATTATTCAAATCTCTAAGCTTTTGGACCATATACATGGAATCATAAAAACTTGAAAAGTACAGTAGTTACTCAAAAGAAAACAACTTGAATCACTTCGATACTGAAGTACAAAGAACAGCTTAAGCAGCCTAGTCATCTGCGAAGAAAGCGCAAACCAACAACGATGAAATCGTCATAGAGATTGAACTTGAGGACACCCTCAACAGAATCTCTCAGAATGAAACCGTCCCTGGAACGAGTCAATCCAAGGGACCCGTGACATTCTGAACGTATGTCGGCTCACTCAGGTACATCTTAAACATCTATACAATAACAGTAACCTGAAAATCAAAACTATCATGCATTAGAGAGAACACAAAAAGTGAACAACTCAATAAAATACATGAGAACAACACGTTTTAAATAGTTTAGTCTCATTCTTTAAGATAATTTCAGAAATAGATAATAGAAAATATGAATTAAAAAATTGTTTTTATAATTTGAAATAAATAGAAATAAATAAATAGTGAAATATAAACATATGTAAACACTATAATTTCACCAGAAATAATTTCTAATTAAAACCTTTAATGACAACTTAATATTTAGTTGTAAATATAACATACCGTTTTCAGAGAATACATTAAATACTATTCCTCAATGAATATATCCTTAATAAGTATAAATACACAGTAGATGTAATATCTTATAACTATCTTATCCACACCCATCATCTCTGAAAATTTAATATCCTAACATATAAATAACATAAATAACATATAAATATTAATAACGCAGTAATAACACGATAAAGTATAAAACAATACTATCATTTCTGAATTGATATAATTTGATGACATCTCAAATAATTAACACTGAAAATATAGAGTCCTTTATGTAAAGGAGTAAAGAACGCATTAAAATGAATACATCATTTTTAAATGTTTCTTGTGATTGAAGTAATTGATTATTGAATGGATGTTTTTGAGATGTACCAAAAGAGTGAGCCGATATATATTTACCTTTGGTTGGTGTCTGAGGATGCTAGAGTGACAATCCTAGAAGATAAGGTGATGTTGAGACTAGTTTATGGTAACGTTATGTGTAACTAAGTTTGGATTTGTGGATTGTCATGATTTATGAGATGAAGATGGAATGATTGCAATAAATAAGTATATATTTTACTATAACCAAGTAAAAATAATATATATTTTAATAAAAGCGTTTTTGATAATTTTCCAGTTAATTAAAATTGTTTTCATCTTTATTTCAATCTAAGTACTTATATTTCTTAATTTTTATAACAACTTTAATAATTGAGCTTTAGTACTAATAATAAAATTACAATTAAGTGAGTCATTTTACTATATATTTGAATAAAAGCTTATTGAGCTCTGTCTAAGTTTGATGAATATTTTTACGAACAAATACATAATACTGTACGGTAAAATCTCACAAAAAAACTCTTGGATACTCTCGCATATATACTCAGTAAAACTAGGAAGTCAATACATGATTACTGTACCCGGATAGATATTTTGAGATTTCTCACGTAAAAACCTAACATATTCTCATATAAGCATATATTAATTATTTTTACCTAATGATTGGTAGAAAATAACTGTCTTTTCGTGAGATTTTACCATAATAGCAATATGGTTAAACAATACTCTCAAGTAAGAACATGAAAGATCATCAGCTTTGTGATTAGACTACTCATTATATTTTATTGAATAACAGAAAAAGTGTACATTTAATGAATGATTGTGTTGATTTATATTTATACAAATTAAATGACTACATGTATTACACATTATTAAATGATTCTTTAGTTAATTTTGATTGATTTCTTGATTGATTACACTTGATTGATAACATACATTGGTAGTTTCTTCATAAATTATGAATCATAATGGTTCTTTCCTAAAAACTCTATTTTAAGCTAAATATGTAATTTGTAATTTCATATTTGTCTATGATTTTAAAACTGGTTTTTTATTCTATAGCTCGCTAACATCTGAAATCCTGTCTTCTATAAATCCCACTCCAATGAATTCGGAAGTTTAAATAATCACTCCAGCTATATTCTTGACCAACGCGTAGTCTCTTCTTCAAATATCTTCTTCTGGTCACCACTCGCTTACTTTTGTAGCGACTGAGATTTTGATGCTCTCACCGGTAAAATACAATTTGTTCTGGGCCGAGCTCTCGTTCAAAACCAACGTGAAAGTTGAAATCCTAGAATGACCGGAAATAATTATGGGAAACGGGTGATGTGAGCTTTTATACTTTGTTATTGATTTAATATATGATATGCATATTTATAACGATATTTTACGTAACAATAAAAAATAACAAGTAAAAAATTAATGCAAAGCGCTAGGTGTGTCATATTGGAACTTAAAGAAGTTCAATCACTCCTAAACTACGCATAATGGATGAGAAGTATTTGATATTAATTGATGAAATGGAGTACACGACACAAAATCTTACTTACTATTAAGTATTGTAAAACTGTTGACATAACTAGTTTATTCTTTCTGCTCTATCTCTTGAATAGACTCACTTTAACTGCAAAGAGATATCAAACTGTCTTACTCTGCTATTTATCGGGATTAAAGACACTATCCCATATTAAAGTGGAATATGTATATTATGCGTCAAATAATATAATAATCGATATATGAGTATTACACGAAATACATTAAACATACAAAACTATTTTTGACACAATAGATTAAATAATTATAACCTAGCTTATAATGAGTATTTTCGTTTATCAGTAGATTTGGATATGGGGTTATTTCCTTATATTTAACTGGATTATCAGATCTGGATTACATGATTTATGAAATGAAGATGCAATGGTTAAATTAAACCTTTGTATTGTTGATAAAGTTACAGTTAAATGAGTCATTATATTAAACTGAACCGAAATTACAGTTGAATGTTCTGATTATATTGAATTTTCTATTTGCCCTTCAATCAATGGTTAAAGATCAATAAGATAAAAAGAAATATGTTCTTCCATAAACTTGCGGAGTAGCAATCTTATGATTGAGTGCTTATTAATTAAATTGCTCAGTAAAACGTAATCTCATTCATAAATTTGTTTCAAGTTGGTCATTTTACTTAAATTTGAAGAATTTCTAATCATCATTAATATTTTCAGAATATAAAACAAAAGAAAATCATAGAACAGTTCACTCCAAATTAGCATGCGAGTTCTGTTCTATATAATAAATACAAGAATTAAAACTTGAGTACACGATATTTTCTACCGTTATAATAATATTATCCCGATGATAAATAGTTATAAAATCAGTTTAATCGAAATATACAGAATTATATACATATCACATCTGTTTCTTCCACAAGACAACTATAATTACAATTGACAAAATGATTATGCCAGAAGCCGCTGGGTAAATCCATACGAGTGCCCGGGACTTCATATTATTGGACCAACTCGTGATGAAGTCCAACTCGAAGGCGGAGTTGAACCAGCAGTTGACGGTGATGTTCGTGGGCTGTGCCTGGATGTATTTTCCTAAGTCGTAGATTCGTTGCGAAAAGGTTCCGTAGGTCATGTTCTGGCCCTGAAAAGTTCCAGACCCGTCGTGTTCTCCCATGCACATCTGGTTGTACCTTCCAAACCAGGCTTCCGTTACCAGCTGGTTCATGTTCATCCAGAAGAAGGTCTTCCTAAGAGTTGGGTCGTTAGGGTCGGATGGGCTGTTTTCCTGACCGACAAACTGGCCCACGACCCCATTGGTGAGGAAGCGGGCGCGGCAGGTCGGATTGTCTTTGAAGAAGGCCTTGATGCACACCTTGTCGCTGAACCACTGGTACTGCATGTGCTCGAAGCAGGACTTTTGAGCTTGTCCTGAGTAGTAAATGCCGGCGAGCATCTTCCCGTTGGCGTCCTGAAGCTGAATGAAGGTAAGGTAGTAGTACGGCTTCGTCTCGTTGATGGCGATGGTCCTGTGGTATTGATAGGTGATTCCCTTTCTTGTTTTGAAGTTGGCGATCGGAAGCCTGAAGGAGGCCTGGTTCTCGAACTGTTTGTCTTCGTCGTAGGTATATTGTTGGCAAAAGATATATACTCCTCCTGGAATCGTGCTGAAGGCGGTTACCACTAGAGCTGGATTCTACATTGTGGTGAAGCAGTACCAGGTATCAAGCGTGCACCTAGTCGGGAGTGGCTGAGCCACAACTGAAAGAGCGTTTCCGTACTGGACTATATCTTGTTGGTACACGAGCTGGATGCTGGAGGAAAGGTCATTCTCCTCGATTCTGAACCTGAGCTTCACGTTCAAATTTTGCTTGAAGAACTCTACGAAGTTGATTATCTTCTCGGCGTTAACCAGATCTCCATCAGAACTGGTGTTGAAGAAAAATACGTTGAGGGTGTTGAAGTCGCCAGTTTTGTAACCTGAAAACGGGCCTGTTGGAGCGGTTGGAATAATCGGGATGCTCATCCAGCTTCCGTTGTAATATTGAAGGGTAACGGATATCAGCTTCGAAATCTGGCATTTGAGAGGCTTCACGGATATGTTGAAGGCCCAGTCTCTATCGACAGAAAACTTCACGTCGTCCCAGCAGTGCCTTGTATCCAAACTGGTGTGTTCAATTACTGGAATCGTGCCTGGGTAGTAGAACTGGTCTCCAAAGGAAATCGTAAAATCGGCTGACGGATTCTCTTTCACGGCATCATACGTGGACACATCTAAAACGAAAACAACCTCCAAGTTGTCTCCGGCGACGAAAGTCTGGAAAACGGTGCTCATCGCAGGCGGAATAACAACGTCTTGGAAGTTGAGAACGGCCTTCATTTCCTAACCAGCGTAGTTCACGCAGTTCGGGTTTATATTCGTTCGGAGGTAGAAAGAGCTCTCCGACTGCTTTCCAACCAGAGTCACGTTTTCGTTGAAGCACTCAAACTGTTGAGCGATAACATATGACAACAATAAAGCATTTTAAGGTGTGGTTTAATGTAATTAAATGTAGTTCAAAAATACTTGTGATTAGGCAATATTATATAAATTATTATTAAATTCTTAATTTATTAATCTTATATGATAGCCTTGTATTGTAATGTAAATTATAATATAATAAATAATTCCAGTGTCTTTATATAATCTATGTATCGCACATCATATTTGTATAAGTTGATTTATATTAATACTGAGAACACACACAATATTTTGTGTATTGCAATTAGGTATCTGAGTAGTAATTCTATTATCTTAATATAACTTAATTCATTAATATATATATATAATTGATATATATATTTTTTTTATTCTTCATAAACAACATATTGATTATATTGGTTCATTCTTCCTATATATTTGTAACTAATTGATGGAATGATTAAATTGAGCCTTAGTACTGATGATAAGGTTACAGTTAAGTGAGTCATTTTATATTTATATTATTGATATATACATTTATATTAATAGAGTATTAGTAACTAAAGACGAACTTTTAAGTTAGAATAGACTAACAAATGATGAGTATTGTGATTTATTAGGTGATTTGGAAGAGTGAAACATAATAATAATGCTAATATTAATATTAGTCATAAAATATATTAATATAATGCTACATGTATATAATAAATTAACATATAATTTCACGTTTTTTTTACTTTATAATATAGTAGTTGTGTAACTGCTTCTAAATCAAGTTTATTAAATTAAAAAGCTATATTAACACTTATTAATAACATATATCATTTAATTTATCGAAATATATAAATAAACAAGCTGAAGTTGTAAGTACATACCTAATGATTCTTGCAGGATAGATATTACCTGCTAGCTACCTGCAACCTCCTACAGCTGCATGAATGACTTTTACCTGCTGCCTGTTGCCTGGCCGTTTCGACAATCCTGCAGAATCTGCATGATTAGTGCGTTTTCCTGCTGAAAAGGGAGACCTTAATATATACACTAATTTAGAGTCAAAACATAAAGTAGTATTAATTAGAATATAATCGCTAATTCATAAATATTAGTAAAATTTATTCTTCGAATTTCTAGACTAATATATTGATTACTGAAATTGAAAATCAATCCTCTAATATTTACTTTATGTTCAATGTTTACAATTGATTTAAAGACTTCACAACCTGTTTCGACGCATATTGATAATATGCCTATAATATTCCAGATAATTACCGATTGTTAAAGATGATACTTATTTACAAGTCAAAAAGTTTTTTCACGTTTCTGAATAATAAATATTGCTACAGGTATTGCTACCATGATCTTGGCGACTTTTGTTTTTTGTACACAAAAGCTTCCCATATATACTCAATATAATTTAAGTTTGGTTATACATTTCTAATATGAGTAATGAAGCCTGAAATATTTTAAACTTTAATAATAAGGATTAATAACATTAATTAATTAGAAGTGTAAATTAAAAAATAAAACACAAATAAAGTTAATAATAGTTTTCATACTATTTTAATCTAATGTACGAAATTATTTTAACTTACAGTAGTGTATTGCCTCTTCGTAGTAGAAAATGTTGAATAAATACATCTATAATAACTACACTTCAAACAGCCTTTTCAGTCGTTTGAATGACTGTGGTTCAACATTTAAATTTAATAGCTATTTATATTATTAACAGTTCAAGTTTAAATTATTAAAATGTTTTATTGACTTATTGATTTAATTAAATCATTATAGTCTCAATATATTGAATAAATACCAAGCAAAATGGTTCACGTCAGTAGTTGATCATCTCGACTGTCCAGTTCTTGATGACGTCCAGGAACTCTCGGGCGTACTCTTTCGCTTTGGGGATGTCGTGGTCCAGGTAGTTGCCGCACTCCACCTCGCTCTCGCCCGGGAGTCCTCCCTCGAATTCGGCGATGAACTTCATGGTCTCCTTCAATGTGGAAATGACGGTCGCGTGGTCTATGTTTCTGGTGAGCAGGTAGAAGCCAGTTCTGCAGCCCATCGGACCGGCGTAGACGATCTTGGAGGAGATCTCGGAGCTGCGCACGTAGGTCGCGAGGAGGTGCTCGAAGCTGTGGAGCCCTGCGTTCTCGAGGAACGGGGGCAGATTCGGCTGGACCATGCGCAGGTCATAGGTGACGATGTCTTCGTCTATTCTGGAGATGAAAATGCCCTTGTGGATCTTCGTGTGGTCCACTTCGAAGCTCTTGATCTTGTTCAGGGCCTTGCACTGGCTGGTCTTGAGTTGTTGTTCAGACATATTGGAGTGGAGTTGATCGCGAGGATCATCGGAGTGGAACTTGATCCGTGTGTTAGCCGGCGGTATACGCTATTTTAGAGACTTTTAGTTTTCAATCAAAAATCAATCAAACGAGTTATGTTTTTTTCAGATATCAAAATATTAATATTTTAGAATAATGTTCAGTGTGTGCAATTAGTACCGTTCCTTATCATATTCGTTTATTACTACCTCAATAGTTTGCAACGTTCCTTGTTGATTACAAGGAAAATATTTTCAAAAACATAAATACTAAATTCTTTGAGTTTAAGATTCATAATGAGATTCTATCAGAGATATTATAACTATATACGAATTCTCACAACCCAATATTTCCATGTTTGAGAATTTTCCAAACTACTGGTCATGATATAATCGTAAATATCATTTATTGATTTGTATATTACATAGCTTTTCACTTGGTCCTCATGTTGATAACGTACATCACAACGTTCCTCTTGAAGTAGTTTTTGTCTCTTGTCATCTCCAGGAATTCATCTGCGATTTCAGATGGCCTTCTATCTGTCATCTGAAGCATCAGTTCCTTCAAAACAACCTTGCCTTCTCGGCTCAAGTACTATTGGTGCATGAACCGCGCGAACGAGTTGTGGAAGTACTACCGCAGCTGCAACGCCGTTTTGTCTGGAATTAGCTCGTGCATCTTTCCCCAGAATATAGTCGAACAGTTATTCTTTAAGTGGCTTTCGACATGATGGCAAAGTTTCTTGTTGTCACTCTCTTGAATTCGCATCGCTTTCTGGAGACCGTCAGAATACAAGTTCTGGAATTGGATCGAGTTCTTCGATTGCGTTCGCGGACTTCCTTCGACCAAGTTATTGAACTTCAGGTACATGGCTGGTGTTTTAGAATTCCCTTTCTGCAGGTGAGTCAGCGTAAGAAGTTTGAACTGCTCACGAACAACGCTCTCGTCTGTCTCAAGCAGAAGCGCGACTTCAGCAAACAAACGGGTATACAGGTTTTCCGGGAGCATGAGAACGTAAAATGATATTAGTGCAGCACACTATTCGATCTGGAGCAGCTAGGAGATGCACTCCACTAGCTTATATTATCGTTATATAAATAGCATCTGGAGTGAAACTAAGATTATTGTTTAGCCCGGATATAGATACACTATCAGTTTGAGTTCATATTTACAAAATGTTTTGAATACTATTTGATTTGAAATAGAATTACACAATATCGCAATATCTATGAAACACGTAACAATCTATTCCGACCAAGTATACGGCGTATTTTGTTGTATCTGGTTTCAGCCTTGATACATTTGATTTAAAGTATTGATTCATAATTGTGAAAACTTAGATTTTCATCAATGGTACAAATATTCATGGTATAAATATTCTATTGTCTTAAACCAATTATTGCAGTATATACAACTTTCTATTTTTATAATAATTCATTTTAGTACAATTTCTATAAATTTAAAGCCAGCTTCCATCTGTTTACTACAATTTAATCAATTTATTTATATACAAACATTAACTCAGTTCAAAGTGAAAATATAAATATTAACAGTTGCAATTCGATAGATAGAATAATAGCATGTTCTATTTCAGAACGTATAAATACTAAAAGATGAAGAATTTCTTCTTGAATCAAAGATCTTGCACTAATTTGTATAATTTTAGCTATATGATAAAATATGCATACAGCTTCTGATATAACAGCTATTGGAACTTTAGTTTTAAATACCAAATACCGTTTAATTATATACTTACTAAAACATTCACAATTGAAAATTCTTATTCATTGTTATAATAGATAATAGATAATATTATTGAGGTATTTCTATTTGTTACTTGGGTTCAGACGTTCGATTAATGCTACTGCTAAGCTGTGCAAGTAATTAAGATCTGCTCAATATGGTTAACAATTTGACATAAACTATAAGTCACTGCGCCTCGTCGAAGACGTAGGTGAACAAGTCCTGGATTACGTCTGCTTCAATTCCAGTTTGCGTGTTTTGTTCTGTGTGAATGGAAACGCTTTCCACGCTCCGTTATCCGTAGGTTGTTTTGATTTTGAACATCGAAACGTTTTGGATGGAGCTCTGGTCCCAGAACACCAGAACCGAATCCGACTTGGATGCAGATTCGTTCTAGTTTGTAGAGTGAATTATTTATGAAAGAACTTCGGACTCGAGCTACTCTGAAATCGCGAAGAGGGATTCGTTCAGAGAAGCGCTTTCGTTGTAAAAGAGGGCTTTTGGCTTTATATTTGGATTTTGCTTGCCTACTTTGTTCAGTTTTAGTAACTTATTCATTTGAAGTGGAATTACATGTATGTGGCAGAATACATGTGGTGTAGCACGGTTAATAATATTATTTGATTCAGAGAATAATATTTAAATTCCATTCATTGTATAGTTCGTAAATATTGATTAGCAGCCAGTATAATAGGTAAATATTTTATCAATCATATATAAATCAAATATCAAATTTTAGTATTATTCGTGAAGTGTATGTATTTCCAACAAGAATGAAAAATAAGTAATTTGTATTGAAGTAATTGAATGTAAAATATATTTAATTTAGTAACACAAATTAATCATTAAATTAGACTATTCACTGGCAATAATATACAATAATAACAATGATTATCATCAATTTAAGAGTTAGAGACAAGTTTAGTGACAGCCGTTTTTAATTTAAGAATATCTGATTTTAATTTAAGAACGGGGGTTTAAGAATAGTTGATTATAGTTTAAGAATAGCTGAGCTGTTCAAAGTTAGGATGTTTTCCGATCACAATTTAAGCTCCAGAGAATTCAAAATTATGATGGTATTTCCCACATGTTTGAAAAAGCTTAGAATGTCATTATTTATTTTTAAATGAATGTTCAATTAATGATGTTGTAAGCAACTTATAAAATTTCAAAATTATAATTTGCCTCAATCTATAAACAAATTTTTGTAAAGATATTAATGTTAGAATAATAGTATTAAACGATATATAACCCGATATATAACCCACCACTTCTTAAAGGATATTGTTGTAATAAAATGAATATATATTATGTTGAATAAAAATTAAATGCTTTGTTTATAACCTATAACAAACAGAAATAACAAATATAATGAGATAAAGAAGCTATCAGAGTGATAAAACTAATTAATTTTATAGCTTCATTATAGAGCTTCATTATAGTCATTTTCTCCTGTTTGAACCTAACGTTTGATAATCCGATGAGGGATATCGTTACTATCCACTGAATCATATTGAAGTTTTCTGACTTATGGTTCATTAAGGTCCTTCAGATTGTTGTAGTTGTGCTCCAAAAACGAAATTTTGTTCTCCAACTCACTTATAATCAAATCGCACTTTTGGGATTCTGATAGTTAACAATTAAGAACTATGAGAGGGTTGACAAATGATGATTTTTTGAGATAATAAAATTGTGTGTACAGATACCTCTGAATCGAACATAAGTGGTATCAAAGTTTCTCTTTCACTCTTTGTAGTACAAATATTTTTAACGATTTTGTAAATATTATTTTGCAGCTTATAGCAATATTTATAATCTTCGGTGCCGTTATGCTTTGGTGTAGTGGTGTAAGATAACATCATCACCGCCTAGCTTGTTCTTGTCTGCTTCTAAAAATAATGAGCGAAATAATTATTTCCCAAACTCATAATGTTATTTATAAACTGTGAAGATAAATCTCCGCTCTTCCAAATGTTTAACTTCTTTAAGGGCCGCATAAGAGAATGCGTCTTATGAACTTTACTCTATTCATCAAGTGTACTTAAAGTATACCAAACACTAAATCTAACTCGTTTTACAATCTAAACTTTTAAGATCTTCAGATATCTCTTTAGCAAAAAGGCTTTTTATAAACAAATTTTTGTGCGAGCTAGAAGCTATTTATGAGGGGGAAACGCGAGCTTATGAGTATTTATAACTGTGAGTAAAACTGATATTTTATATTTACACTTCACTACCCCTAGGTTCAGATCATCACTTGTGCACAGTGAGCGAAATAATTATAATTTAGACTGCTGTCAATAATAACATTTTATTGGCAATATCTTCGAATGAATTTGACTATCTATTCGCTACTAATATTCTTTTTATTTGTCAACTAATGAACCACTGATATTTTATAATTTCAGCAATTCATGCTTCTTTAGTCTAAATTGACCCCAGTTCCCTTTTCTTCACTAAATAATTAATTGAATTAAATTGGGCTTTTCAATAACTAATATTGTTTTGACATAAAACTAAACTGGGTAATAATTCAATACTTACGGCAAACTGATTGAAAGAAGTCGCACTTTGCTATTCCAAATCTACCTCTCTCTACATATCGTAAATGAATTTCTTGTAGTTTGTAAGAAGTGCCATTTGAATCTAGTCATTATGTAGCTTCAGTACAATTTACTATTTTTGTATTACTAATATAAGTAGATTCTAAGTAGATTCTTAATAGTATTAATTTGAATATACTATTTTACGAAGTTGTTTATAAATATAAGTTTTAAAATTTTGGCTGTATATCTAACAATATCCTCTGTTTATTGTGTTTATTGTGAACTTCCCACTCCAATGAATTATCAAATCTTAACTCTGAGTCCAACACTGTTTTTGACTCTTGCGCAGTCCCTCCTTCCGTATTCTTTCATGTAGCCATAGTTTATTGCAACTTAGATTTTAATGCTCTCTTCAGATTAGTACAACCTGTTTTGGGCCGTTTTCTCGTTCAAAACGAAACCTGCGAATAAGTTATTTTAAGGACTATTTCGCGAATGTGGTCGTTCGCGATGTTCTTTACGCTAAGTAATAGTGAACTGTTGTTTTTGTGTGAACAGTATTGAAACCAATTCATAAAGATAAATAATTACTATATAAATACTATATAAATAACTACAAAGCAATATAAATAATATTACATTAATTTACCATTTCAATAATTATCAAAATTTGTGTGTTACTAAAACTATTTATGTACAAAAGGCATATTATTCTCTGAATTCAATTGTTTAAAGTTTGAATATTTTATAATTGACTGACGCTATCCAAGAGTTACGGGGACTTTAAGCGGATACAACGGTACTTCCGAAACATACATATATTTCATATTTATAATGACAAAAATATATATTTATTTTGTAAAATAATGGCACATATTTTAATTATCCACTTCAATGAAAACAGAGAATATCAGAGAAATTAAATAACAAAACTACGCGATATGAATAATATTATGTAAAATAATAATAAATGATATTAAACGTTAATATTTTAATTATTAATTAAATACATAATATGTTCGATATAAATATCCAGATTTGTAGAATAGCTAAAAAACCTTCCGGATAACTTGAAAAGATATTTTGGGAAATTATCATCTGGACTGATAGACTATGTTAGCCAATGCAAAATGATTCAAAGTTTCAAAATCGAGTGAACCCTATTATGATAAATATATTCAAGCAAACGTTTTAAGTTTATTTTAAGTTTTATACAAAGTGCAGTTATTTTAGTAAATAATTTTTTAAATCTCGTTCATTAGTTTTATCGGTTATTCGGTCCTTAATTTAAGACTTTTCGCAGCAGTCCACTAATTTAATTAAAATTCCTCTTGCCATCTATTTATACATATAAGTGCTATTTTTATAATATTACATCTCAATTTGAAAATGAGAATATTTCCATAAACGATTAAGATTTGAAGATTTCTTTGTTAATTTAAACTTATTATAATTATTTAGTATTATAAATGTTGAAAATTGCATTATATTTTCATTTAGTAATGTTATGATTCAATAATTTACTTAGAGCGACAATACAATAACCAATCTGATAAAACATTATAAAATTGTATATTCGCTTAAATATTGTAATAGCAAGATTAAACGCATGAATAATTATTAATTTGCGATTTGATCGTATTTATCACCAATAATGCTGAATGAGATGAAAAATGTATGTTATTAAATATACTTATATAGTAAAACGCTGCAATTTCAATAATTAAAAACTAAATAATAATTATGCGATGTTTATATTGATTGAATATATCATACTTATTTTAACCTAACGAAGTATATTTAAATCATCAATCTTCAATTCAGTGTTTTAAACATTCTAATCGCGAATACCACGAAAGCCCCAACCACTGCAATCACTCCGGTCATAACGCATCAAAAGTCATCTCGTTTAGTTAGTGATGAATTCCAGCTCCGTTTTTATCCAGCAGTTCATAGACAAGTTTGTTTTTTATAATCTTTTATAATTAAATGTACTTTCTGAAATCATAAAGTCTCTGCTTGAATGTTCCATATGTCATTTCCAGTTCCGTTCTTTTCATCAGTGCAAATACTGTTATAATTTCCAAACCATGATTCGGTAATTGGTTGAGTTATACTCATGTAGAAATAAGTTTCCCGTTGGGTCAAGTGGTGCATCAGGAGTCGCCGCCTCTGCCACAAAGTTTTTCGAGGTAACGATATCTGCAAGTATAAGTATCATGCAGGAAGAAATTGAAGCAAACTTACGTACTGGACCATTGTTGTTCACGAGATGTAAAACATGGAACGTATAATATACAAAACCAGAAAAATACAACGCGGCCAGCATCTTGCCATTTATATCATATAATTATAAAAATGAGTTGTAAGAGTACGATTAAAAGTCATTAAGCTCAACTGTTTTATGATGATAATATAAAAATCCTTATCTATTTTAAAATTAAGATAATTCTAGTTAAAAAGACGATAAGATGTCTATTTCATTAGCTGCAGCGTAAATATGTTATTGACTGTAAATTTTATACCCATTTGGAATAGCATTTAAAACGCCTAACCATTATTATGTATTATATAAAACAAGATAAGAATACCAAGTATCGAGCGTACAATTAGTTTAGGGGAAGATTACACTGATAGGTCATTACCAAGTTTTTGAATATCGGCAGTTCGTTTTAAATCTAACCGAAATTTTCAATAACTTTTAATCTAAGTGGAATACTAAAATTTTCTTTGAATAGCTCAACAAAATTTATTATTAACTCAGCATTAGCTGTGTCGCCTTCAGAACTGGAGTTAAAAAAGAACACTGTCCTCGAAATCTCCAGTTTTATAACCAGCGAATGTACCAGTTGGAGTAGTTGGGATTATTGGAATGCTCATCAACGAAGCGTTAAAATACTCTAAAGATACTAAAACACACTTGGTATTTAACATCCAATAGGAACCACAGAGATATTGAAGTCCCAATCGCGATCAACCGAAAATGTCACATCATTCCAGCAATTCGAATCGATATTTGTATGTTCAAAGGTCTAAATAGCACTCTTAGGATATCAGAAGATTCGAACTAAATTGTAAAATCAACTAAGAAATTTATTTAACTTTATTATAGTTATCTTCATCCAACTAGAAAGTAATAAACTGATACCTATATAATCAAACTATTACAAATATTGCCCCATAGACTATGGAAGAACTATGTTTATGAAGTTTAAAGTCACAGTCATGCGACTTTTCATGTTCACCAATATATTACGAACAGTTTTCATTTATAAATACCACCAGTTAAAAAGAAAAGGTTTATTATTTACTTCTGAGTTGTGAAGAACTGGGAAAGTCTAGAGTTTGTGATAAAACAAATTGACAATGATACCAAATCATTTGTGGAGTGGTGATTAAACACAATATGTATCTTCAAATTCAGTGAAATATAATATAGCATTCTGTTTTTTCTTAAATAGTATTCATTCATATTCAATTATATATTTCAATACACAGCACGAGAGATACAATATTTATTCACTATATTATATTATTTGCACTAATGTCTAATTTTTCATTCGAAAAGAGCGATGTAGTCCTGCTCCGTGAGTGCTTTTGAGATTGTTTCTTTTGGTTCTTCTAATTTTACCTCCGATTCTTCTGACTCTGTATTTTTGCTTGTGTTCTGTTTAAGAATTTATATTTATTTCTTTAAGTCGTTATTTTCCGTTTCAAATTGTATTTGCTTTTCTTTCATGAATTTGATTCTCTTAGCGAGTGAGCTCGTTTCTTCTTAATTTTTCTATAATTCTGCTTTAGCATTCAAAACCTGAATTTTGAACTGTTAAAATGCTTCAATTAGTTATTCTACAGATTTGGTTTTTGTGAACTCAAGTGCTAGTGCAAGCTGATTGTCCGATTCGTTTATTTGCTCTTACTTGAGCAACTCCTGGAGATTGTACGATTCGGTCAAGCGTTAGCGCAGGATTTGTACGAGTTCTGTGAGCGAATCGTTCGTAATTTATGTTTACCGCAGTGTTTCGTTTTAAACTATCGAGTCAGCTTTTTAAGGTTAATCATCAAATCGATGCTCCAATTATTAAATCTTCGTGTTTAATTCATTTTGGATTTATTCAGCTTGTAATTTGTACGCAATTGCTGATTACTGCATCCCAGCGTACTCTTGAACGTATGAATGCGCATATTCGCATTTCTTCTTCAAATTGAGGATTTCAAGCTGCTACTACGAAATCTTCTGCGTAAGCACAGTTATTTGAGACTTATAATGAATAGTTTGGTCGTCGTAAAAAGCTTCACGTGCTTTCATATTAAATTCGTTCTCCTGCTTCAAGAAAATTATTCGCTCGTGCAACTTATTCACCTAATCGTCATGCACTTGCAAACGCGAATATTACTCCGAGATTTCAAATAACTGTGATTACATTGCAAGATCCTAAATGTGCGCATCATTTATCAACTTCTAATTCTATTACCACAAATCGTTGTTATTCGCGAAATAATCCATTAACTCGATATTATTTTAACTTTTTGCCATTACAATTTTGTCTTACTATAACTGAGTTACTTCTATTTGCAAATCTTTTGTCAAATTTTGAAGATGCATTACCTACTTATTCAACACGCTTATTTAACGCTCGTATTTAAACACATCGGCCATTTAGGAAGTGGTAATATAATTCTGTCTTATAATTCAATATATATTCTATAAGACACAACTATATTATAATAATTTAGATTTATGCGGTTAAAAGAAAACATAAGAAAACTTAGAAAAAAATTTTTCTAAGGCGTGACATTTGATACGGCACGGGGGATGAAAAGAAAAAGTAGCCATGTCTTTAAAACACGTCTTTTTCCTGATCGAGGAGTTTATTTCACCATATTTAAATGAAATCGTATTTACTTCTTATCTGACGATCTGCGAGTAAAATCAAAATCAAAACCGATCATTTTCCACAGGATATTTGGTAGCTCATGGAAGAAGTGGAGATACATTGAAGTTGGTCATTTCATTTTTACTTACACAAAATATATTGTGTTTATACACGAATTTTTATAACTAGTTTACGATTGTTTAGAAAAAATTTTACATACATATATACATATAAACGATAAATAGAAAATCAAGAAATATTCGATGGAGTCTCAAAAATTATTTTTCCATCCCCCGTGATACGGCTTTATGGCTTTTTTTGGCCGTATTTGGGCGGCTACCAAATACGGCATCAAATTGTAATGTAGCCGTACTTCGGCCGCATTTTTGGTTTTCCTGGCCATTTTTGAGCTATTTTGTGCTATTTTTAGAAAATTCAAATCAAAATTTTTAGTACAAAAAGTTCTAAAATTCTTATATTTTGCTAAGGTGTTGTATTTAATCACATAAAAACATAATATTTTGAAATAATAAAAATAATAATTTATGAAATGATGAAAGTAATTCATTAAACAAAATAAAAATTAATTCCAGCTTGATAAAGTACTATAATCAACATGAACCGTAAAAATAATCGGAATACATGATAAATATTTTGAAATCATAAAAAATATTCATAGCCGATATATAAATAGAAATAATAATGGATAATGTAGTATTCAACAACTAGAAGTTCAACAACATTGAGTTCTGTGGTATATATTTACATTGAAAAGATTCTTGAGAGATGCAAGCATTTGCGGGGTGGTAAGAATTATATTCGTTCTGAATTGTATATTTTTTCATGATTAAATTATCTACCAATTCCAAACTAAAAAAAGATAAAAATACAACAAGTAAACGCTTGGATTCACAGTGATTTCGATCCTGACAAATGAAACAAAGTTTTAGCATATTAGCTCATATAATAATAGTTGTTACATATGGATTTCTATCATTATTTCATAAATTTATATTACAGTATTGCTTAGGTTCCACTAAAAAGCAGCCGTACTTTAGCCGAATTTGTTACTTGAAAACACGGAGGCCGTAGACCACTTGGTCAGAAAAAGCCGTATTTGGTACGGCTTTTAATTCGAATGTTACACCTTAGAAAAAATATGATTTTTCACTAATAATTATTACATGGATATAATTACATAGATTCACATACTAAAATACTTGTTTAATACTTAGAAGATAAACGGGTAATAATAATTGTAATTTACAACATGAGTGAGAAGATTTAACTACGATCGCCGCCAGGCCTCGAGGGTGCGGGAGCAAGGCAAGGCAAGAAGGCGAAGCCTAAGGCAACGCTGGATCCGGCGGTCTCAGAACAACCGCTGATAATTGAGGATTTAGTATATATATGCTATTTATAGAATATTGTAATATCATTTAATGATTGGTTTTAACTTATAACAATTTATTTCAATATGTCCACATTATGACATATCTTATAATTTTTGTTTACTCTCTTGTATACAGACATAACAACGATTTGTGATTTATGCACTGTTTATATTATATTTTGTAAATATTTTAACACTCCAATGAATCATTCAAAATGCGAATAGTAGTTCTCGCTGCTGAACAAAGAGCTGCTGGAACTTCACGGCCAGCTGAAGGAAAAGCTAAAAACGATATATTTCCTCCAAAACGAAAAGGTGAAGCAGGTGCAGTGCTCTCTCAACGAAACAGATATCAAGAACATCAAGTATTAGGTTCAGCTGGAACAACTCATCATAAAGTACCAAGAGGAAAACCAAAGACTGCAGATAGCCGTGGAGCTCCAGCAACTCGAAAAAGAGAAAATGGACAAGAAACAGATAGAAATGGAGAACAAAATATCGTACCTCCAGATGAAACAGGTGGAGACGAAAGAGCAGCATCACCTAGAAATGCAGTTCGTCAATAAGTGACTTTTAGCTTTATGATTGTTGTTCTTCAAGAAATATCACAAAGCTCTAACTCTTAAATTGATGATAAATTGATGACTATAATGAAGCTCTATAATGAAGCTATAAAATTAATTAGTTTTATCACTCTGATAGCTTCTTTATCTCATTATATTTGTTATTTCTGTTTGTTATAGGTTATAAACAAAGCATTTAATTTTTATTCAACATAATATATATTCATTTTATTACAACAATATCCTTTAAGAAGTGGTGGGTTATATATCGGGTTATATATCGTTTAATACTATTATTCTAACATTAATGTCTTTACAAAAATTTGTTTATAGATTGAGGCAAATTATAATTTTGAAATTTTATAAGTTGCTTACAACATCATTAATTGAACATTCATTTAAAAATAAATAATGACATTCTAAGCTTTTTCAAACATGTGGGAAATACCATCATAATTTTGAATTCTCTGGAGCTTAAATTGTGATCGGAAAACATCCTAACTTTGAACAGCTCAGCTATTCTTAAACTATAATCAACTATTCTTAAACCCCCGTTCTTAAATTAAAATCAGATATTCTTAAATTAAAAACGGCTGTCACTAAACTTGTCTCTAACTCTTAAATTGATGATAATCATTGTTATTATTGTATATTATTGCCAGTGAATAGTCTAATTTAATGATTAATTTGTGTTACTAAATTAAATATATTTTACATTCAATTACTTCAATACAAATTACTTATTTTTCATTCTTGTTGGAAATACATACACTTCACGAATAATACTAAAATTTGATATTTGATTTATATATGATTGATAAAATATTTACCTATTATACTGGCTGCTAATCAATATTTACGAACTATACAATGAATGGAATTTAAATATTATTCTCTGAATCAAATAATATTATTAACCGTGCTACACCACATGTATTCTGCCACATACATGTAATTCCACTTCAAATGAATAAGTTACTAAAACTGAACAAAGTAGGCAAGCAAAATCCAAATATAAAGCCAAAAGCCCTCTTTTACAACGAAAGCGCTTCTCTGAACGAATCCCTCTTCGCGATTTCAGAGTAGCTCGAGTCCGAAGTTCTTTCATAAATAATTCACTCTACAAACTAGAACGAATCTGCATCCAAGTCGGATTCGGTTCTGGTGTTCTGGGACCAGAGCTCCATCCAAAACGTTTCGATGTTCAAAATCAAAACAACCTACGGATAACGGAGCGTGGAAAGCGTTTCCATTCACACAGAACAAAACACGCAAACTGGAATTGAAGCAGACGTAATCCAGGACTTGTTCACCTACGTCTTCGACGAGGCGCAGTGACTTATAGTTTATGTCAAATTGTTAACCATATTGAGCAGATCTTAATTACTTGCACAGCTTAGCAGTAGCATTAATCGAACGTCTGAACCCAAGTAACAAATAGAAATACCTCAATAATATTATCTATTATCTATTATAACAATGAATAAGAATTTTCAATTGTGAATGTTTTAGTAAGTATATAATTAAACGGTATTTGGTATTTAAAACTAAAGTTCCAATAGCTGTTATATCAGAAGCTGTATGCATATTTTATCATATAGCTAAAATTATACAAATTAGTGCAAGATCTTTGATTCAAGAAGAAATTCTTCATCTTTTAGTATTTATACGTTCTGAAATAGAACATGCTATTATTCTATCTATCGAATTGCAACTGTTAATATTTATATTTTCACTTTGAACTGAGTTAATGTTTGTATATAAATAAATGATTAAATTGTAGTAAACAGATGGAAGCTGGCTTTAAATTTATAGAAATTGTACTAAAATGAATTATTATAAAAATAGAAAGTTGTATATACTGCAATAATTGGTTTAAGACAATAGAATATTTATACCATGAATATTTGTACCATTGATGAAAATCTAAGTTTTCACAATTATGAATCAATACTTTAAATCAAATGTATCAAGGCTGAAACCAGATACAACAAAATACGCCGTATACTTGGTCGGAATAGATTGTTACGTGTTTCATAGATATTGCGATATTGTGTAATTCTATTTCAAATCAAATAGTATTCAAAACATTTTGTAAATATGAACTCAAACTGATAGTGTATCTATATCCGGGCTAAACAATAATCTTAGTTTCACTCCAGATGCTATTTATATAACGATAATATAAGCTAGTGGAGTGCATCTCCTAGCTGCTCCAGATCGAATAGTGTGCTGCACTAATATCATTTTACGTTCTCATGCTCCCGGAAAACCTGTATACCCGTTTGTTTGCTGAAGTCGCGCTTCTGCTTGAGACAGACGAGAGCGTTGTTCGTGAGCAGTTCAAACTTCTTACGCTGACTCACCTGCAGAAAGGAAATTCTAAAACACCAGCCATGTACCTGAAGTTCAATAACTTGGTCGAAGGAAGTCCGCGAACGCAATCGAAGAACTCGATCCAATTCCAGAACTTGTATTCTGACGGTCTCCAGAAAGCGATGCGAATTCAAGAGAGTGACAACAAGAAACTTTGCCATCATGTCGAAAGCCACTTAAAGAATAACTGTTCGACTATATTCTGGGGAAAGATGCACGAGCTAATTCCAGACAAAACGGCGTTGCAGCTGCGGTAGTACTTCCACAACTCGTTCGCGCGGTTCATGCACCAATAGTACTTGAGCCGAGAAGGCAAGGTTGTTTTGAAGGAACTGATGCTTCAGATGACAGATAGAAGGCCATCTGAAATCGCAGATGAATTCCTGGAGATGACAAGAGACAAAAACTACTTCAAGAGGAACGTTGTGATGTACGTTATCAACATGAGGACCAAGTGAAAAGCTATGTAATATACAAATCAATAAATGATATTTACGATTATATCATGACCAGTAGTTTGGAAAATTCTCAAACATGGAAATATTGGGTTGTGAGAATTCGTATATAGTTATAATATCTCTGATAGAATCTCATTATGAATCTTAAACTCAAAGAATTTAGTATTTATGTTTTTGAAAATATTTTCCTTGTAATCAACAAGGAACGTTGCAAACTATTGAGGTAGTAATAAACGAATATGATAAGGAACGGTACTAATTGCACACACTGAACATTATTCTAAAATATTAATATTTTGATATCTGAAAAAAACATAACTCGTTTGATTGATTTTTGATTGAAAACTAAAAGTCTCTAAAATAGCGTATACCGCCGGCTAACACACGGATCAAGTTCCACTCCGATGATCCTCGCGATCAACTCCACTCCAATATGTCTAACAACAACTCAAGACCAGCCAGTGCAAGGCCCTGAACAAGATCAAGAGCTTCGAAGTGGACCACACGAAGATCCACAAGGGCATTTTCATCTCCAGAATAGACGAAGACATCGTCACCTATGACCTGCGCATGGTCCAGCCGAATCTGCCCCCGTTCCTCGAGAACGCAGGGCTCCACAGCTTCGAGCACCTCCTCGCGACCTACGTGCGCAGCTCCGAGATCTCCTCCAAGATCGTCTACGCCGGTCCGATGGGCTGCAGAACTGGCTTCTACCTGCTCACCAGAAACATAGACCACGCGACCGTCATTTCCACATTGAAGGAGACCATGAAGTTCATCGCCGAATTCGAGGGAGGACTCCCGGGCGAGAGCGAGGTGGAGTGCGGCAACTACCTGGACCACGACATCCCCAAAGCGAAAGAGTACGCCCGAGAGTTCCTGGACGTCATCAAGAACTGGACAGTCGAGATGATCAACTACTGACGTGAACCATTTTGCTTGGTATTTATTCAATATATTGAGACTATAATGATTTAATTAAATCAATAAGTCAATAAAACATTTTAATAATTTAAACTTGAACTGTTAATAATATAAATAGCTATTAAATTTAAATGTTGAACCACAGTCATTCAAACGACTGAAAAGGCTGTTTGAAGTGTAGTTATTATAGATGTATTTATTCAACATTTTCTACTACGAAGAGGCAATACACTACTGTAAGTTAAAATAATTTCGTACATTAGATTAAAATAGTATGAAAACTATTATTAACTTTATTTGTGTTTTATTTTTTAATTTACACTTCTAATTAATTAATGTTATTAATCCTTATTATTAAAGTTTAAAATATTTCAGGCTTCATTACTCATATTAGAAATGTATAACCAAACTTAAATTATATTGAGTATATATGGGAAGCTTTTGTGTACAAAAAACAAAAGTCGCCAAGATCATGGTAGCAATACCTGTAGCAATATTTATTATTCAGAAACGTAAAAAGTGAACAACTCAATAAAATACATGAGAACAACACGTTTTAAATAGTTTAGTCTCATTCTTTAAGATAATTTCAGAAATAGATAATAGAAAATATGAATTTAAAAATTGTTTTTATAATTTGAAATAAATAGAAATAAATAAATAGTGAAATATAAACATATGTAAACACTATAATTTCACCAGAAATAATTTCTAATTAAAACCTTTAATGACAACTTAATATTTAGTTGTAAATATAACATACCGTTTTCAGAGAATACATTAAATACTATTCCTCAATGAATATATCCTTAATAAGTATAAATACACAGTAGATGTAATATCTTATAACTATCTTATCCACACCCATCATCTCTGAAAATTTAATAACCTAACATATAAATAACATAAATAACATATAAATATTAATAACGCAGTAATAACACGATAAAGTATAAAACAATACGAAAAAACTTTTTGACTTGTAAATTAGTATCATCTTTAACAATCGGTAATTATCTGGAATATTATAGGCATATTATCAATATGCGTCGAAACAGGTTGTGAAGTCTTTAAATCAATTGTAAACATTGAACATAAAGTAAATATTAGAGGATTGATTTTCAATTTCAGTAATCAATATATTAATCTAGAAATTCGAAGAATAAATTTTACTAATATTTATGAATTAGCGATTATATTCTAATTAATACTACTTTATGTTTTGACTCTAAATTAGTGTATATATTAAGGTCTCCCTTTTCAGCAGGAAAACGCACTAATCATGCAGATTCTGCAGGATTGTCGAAACGGCCAGGCAACAGGCAGCAGGTAAAAGTCATTCATGCAGCTGTAGGAGGTTGCAGGTAGCTAGCAGGTAATATCTATCCTGCAAGAATCATTAGGTATGTACTTACAACTTCAGCTTGTTTATTTATATATTTCGATAAATTAAATGATATATGTTATTAATAAGTGTTAATATAGCTTTTTAATTTAATAAACTTGATTTAGAAGCAGTTACACAACTACTATATTATAAAGTAAAAAGAAACGTGAAATTATATGTTAATTTATTATAATTATATACATGTAGCATTATATTAATATATTTTATGACTAATATTAATATTAGCATTATTATTATGTTTCACTCTTCCAAATCACCTAATAAATCACAATACTCATCATTTGTTAGTCTATTCTAACTTAAAAGTTCGTCTTTAGTTACTAATACTCTATTAATATAAATGTATATATCAATAATATAAATATAAAATGACTCACTTAACTGTAACCTTATCATCAGTACTAAGGCTCAATTTAATCATTCCATCTTCATCTCATAAATCATGTAATCCAGATCTGATAATCCAGTTAAATATGGCAATCCACAAATCCAAACTTAGTTACACAATAATATAAATATATATATATTCATTTCACTTCCTCGAGACGGCACAAACAGACTTCATTGAGACTTTCGAAAGCAAAACATGGGCTCTCGCACGCCAGTGTTTCCACTTTCAAACGGGCTCAACCCGTCATTTATGCCCACTCAGTAAAGACCCAATAGGGCCCTCACTGAGTCGTTAGCGGACCAGTTTCACCTGATTCGCTAACTTGATTTTTAGAAACTGGTTCTCGCTTCTCAGTTTCTTTTTGCTCGTTATTTCCTATAAATATATATTTAAATATATATATATATATATCATGTCATTTATGCCCCCTCAGTAAAGACCCAGCAGGGCCCTCACTGAGTATTGGTTGCTTTGGCTGCGGAGGTGCGCCTAACGTACATAGGTGTATCTAAAACTAATGATCATTCGCGTGAACTTACAGTTCCTGTACAGAAGACCGAACTAGTATAAACGAAAGTTAAGTGAGTGGGATATATATATATATATATAATTATATGAGAGGAATTTGCATTTTACTATGAGTCTAGGAAATAGTTAATCCACCCCGAAATTAGGATAGTTAATATACCCCGAAATTAGGAATTTGCAAAAACAAATAAACTAAGAAAGCAGTATGAAGGAACCTAATCAAGTTGATGAACCAATGCATCAAAGGCAACCATCATCAAGCAATGCCAATACAACGGAACAACCTCTCGTGCAAACCGAAGGAAACAACGAGAGAAACTGAGAAGCGAGAACCAGTTTCTTAAAAGTAAGTTAGCGAATCAGGTGAAACTGGTCCGCTAACAACTCAGTGAGGGCCCTGCTGGGTCTTTACTGAGTGGGCATAAATGACGGGTTGAGCCCGTTTGAAAGTGGAAACACTGGCGTGCGAGAGCCCATGTTTTGCTTTCGAAAGTCTCACAGTCGTTCGTTTGTGCCGTCTCGAGGAAGTGAAATGAATATATATATATATATATATCAATTATATATATATTAATGAATTAAGTTATATTAAGATAATAGAATTACTACTCAGATACCTAATTGCAATACACAAAATATTGATCTAATAGCCGGGCTGGAGCGGAAAGCCCTGATGTGAAAGGTAAGTTTGCTGTTGTGAAAATTGTTTAAATATTGTTATTATAATGGTATATGCATTCATTAAATACGATTGGCGCATCTTCCTCCACTTTTATTTGCGCTCAAATCCGAACCGGTCCATTTCCACCCCATCAGAAACTAAGTTGATATTTTAACTCAGGAAGAAGATAAAGAGACGCAAATTTAATTGAGCATCTAACTATTTGCACAATAGCTACTGATGCCCCACGAAATAACCATCTTGCGTTCTAAATAATACGGATTGAATTTTACCGGTTTAAAATAGAAAGAATCTTACCGCTGCATCGTAAATTACAGCATCTTGAATAAGTAATATGTTAATAAAATACGGTATTGCGTCTGAGTTTTCCTTTAAACTTTAAAACACAAATAAATTTAGTGTCTCCAATTACAAAATTGATGTGAAATATTTTAATATTACTATATACATAAGTTATTTGTAAGTTATTTTAAACTATTGTAATATTTTGTAAATCAGAAAATAAATTAAAATAATTGATAATATATTTATATTGCTAATATAGTCGTAAATTACATAAACATGAACGCCTAAAATAATATAATACTATATTCATGCATAAGATAAATTCTATAAAATTTCAAAAGCTCTAAGAGTTAAAATTTTCATTAGTGTGTATTCAACTACATACATAATTTAGCTTATAATAATATCTACCACGAAATATTTTTGTTGAATTCAAAATAGAAATAAAATATATGAAAATGCAATATATACGTAAAATATTGAAAAATTTGCCATCTTTTATGTTCTTTAACATATCATCGTGCTTATTTGAAGTGGAATAGATATGAATTTCGCTTATTAATTAAAGATTAACAATTTATTATTAACATTATATTTATTCAAATTACTTCAAAAGAAATAGCCAAATATTTAAAATATTTTAATGGTAATCAATTGGCTACCCTATTAGATTTGTCCTAATTTTTCAGATTTTTTCTGAGTTTTTTAGTATATCTCCTCCGCTCCACGACATTAGATAAATATTGTGTGTGTTCTCAGTATTAATATAAATCAACTTATACAAATATGATGTGCGATACATAGATTATATAAAGACACTGGAATTATTTATTATATTATAATTTACATTACAATACAAGGCTATCATATAAGATTAATAAATTAAGAATTTAATAATAATTTATATAATATTGCCTAATCACAAGTATTTTTGAACTACATTTAATTACATTAAACCACACCTTAAAATGCTTTAATTGTTGTCATATGTTATCGCTCAACAGTTTGAGTGCTTCAACGAAAACGTGACTCTGGTTGGAAAGCAGTCGGAGAGCTCTTTCTACCTCCGAACGAATATAAACCCGAACTGCGTGAACTACGCTGGTTAGGAAATGAAGGCCGTTCTCAACTTCCAAGACGTTGTTATTCCGCCTGCGATGAGCACCGTTTTCCAGACTTTCGTCGCCGGAGACAACTTGGAGGTTGTTTTCGTTTTAGATGTGTCCACGTATGATGCCGTGAAAGAGAATCCGTCAGCCGATTTTACGATTTCCTTTGGAGACCAGTTCTACTACCCATGCACGATTCCAGTAATTGAACACACCAGTTTGGATACAAGGCACTGCTGGGACGACGTGAAGTTTTCTGTCGATAGAGACTGGGCCTTCAACATATCCGTGAAGCCTCTCAAATGCCAGATTTCGAAGCTGATATCCGTTACCCTTCAATATTACAACGGAAGCTGGATGAGCATCCCGATTATTCCAACCGCTCCAACAGGCCCGTTTTCAGGTTACAAAACTGGCGACTTCAACACACTCAACGTATTTTTCTTCAACACCAGTTCTGATGGAGATCTGGTTAACGCCGAGAAGATAATCAACTTCGTAGAGTTCTTCAAGCAAAATTTGAACGTGAAGCTCAGGTTCAGAATCGAGGAGAATGACCTATCCTCCAGCATCCAGCTCGTGTACCAACAAGATATAGTCCAGTACGGAAACGCTCTTTCAGTTGTGGCTCAGCCGCTCCCGACTAGGTGCACGCTTGATACCTGGTACTGCTTCACCACGATGTAGAATCCAGCTCTAGTGGTAACCGCCTTCAGCACGATTCCAGGAGGAGTATCTATCTTTTGCCAACAATATACCTACGACGAAGACAAACAGTTCGAGAACCAGGCCTCCTTCAGGCTTCCGATCGCCAACTTCAAAACAAGAAAGGGAATCACCTATCAATACCACAGGACCATCGCCATCAACGAGACGAAGCCGTACTACTACCTTACCTTCATTCAGCTTCAGGACGCCAACGGGAAGATGCTCGCCGGCATTTACTACTCAGGACAAGCTCAAAAGTCCTGCTTCGAGCACATGCAGTACCAGTGGTTCAGCGACAAGGTGTGCATCAAGGCCTTCTTCAAAGACAATCCGACCTGCCGCGCCCGCTTCCTCACCAATGGGGTCGTGGGCCAGTTTGTCGGTCAGGAAAACAGCCCATCCGACCCTAACGACCCAACTCTTAGGAAGACCTTCTTCTGGATGAACATGAACCAGCTGGTAACGGAAGCCTGGTTTGGAAGGTACAACCAGATGTGCATGGGAGAACACGACGGGTCTGGAACTTTTCAGGGCCAGAACATGACCTACGGAACCTTTTCGCAACGAATCTACGACTTAGGAAAATACATCCAGGCACAGCCCACGAACATCACCGTCAACTGCTGGTTCAACTCCGCCTTCGAGTTGGACTTCATCACGAGTTGGTCCAATAATATGAAGTCCCGGGCACTCGTATGGATTTACCCAGCGGCTTCTGGCATAATCATTTTGTCAATTGTAATTATAGTTGTCTTGTGGAAGAAACAGATGTGATATGTATATAATTCTGTATATTTCGATTAAACTGATTTTATAACTATTTATCATCGGGATAATATTATTATAACGGTAGAAAATATCGTGTACTCAAGTTTTAATTCTTGTATTTATTATATAGAACAGAACTCGCATGCTAATTTGGAGTGAACTGTTCTATGATTTTCTTTTGTTTTATATTCTGAAAATATTAATGATGATTAGAAATTCTTCAAATTTAAGTAAAATGACCAACTTGAAGCAAATTTATGAATGAGATTACGTTTTACTGAGCAATTTAATTAATAAGCACTCAATCATAAGATTGCTACTCCGCAAGTTTATGGAAGAACATATTTCTTTTATCTTATTGATCTTTAACCGTTGATAGAAGGGCAAATATAAAATATAATCAGAACATTCAACTGTAATTTATCGGTTCAGTTTAATATAATGACTCATTTAACTGTAACTTTATCAACAATACAAAGGTTTAATTTAACCATTGCATCTTCATTTCATAAATCATGTAATCCAGATCTGATAATCCAGTTAAATATAAGGAAATAACCCCATATCCAAATCTACTGATAAACGAAAATACTCATTATAAGCTAGATTATAATTATTTAATCTATTGTGTCAAAAATAGTTTTGTATGTTTAGTGTATTTCGTGTAATACTCATATATCGATTATTATATTATTTGACGCATAATATACATATTCCACTTTAATATGGGATAGTGTCTTTAATCCCGATAAATAGCAGAGTAAGACAGTTTGATATCTCTTTGCAGTTAAAGTGAGTCTATTCAAGAGATAGAGCAGAAAGAATAAACTAGTTATGTCAACAGTTTTACAATACTTAATAGTAAGTAAGATTTTGTGTCGTGTACTCCATTTCATCAATTAATATCAAATACTTCTCATCCATTATGCGTAGTTTAGGAGTGATTGAACTTCTTTAAGTTCCAATATGACACACCTAGCGCTTTGCATTAATTTTTTACTTGTTATTTTTTATTGTTACGTAAAATATCGTTATAAATATGCATATCATATATTAAATCAATAACAAAGTATAAAAGCTCACATCACCCGTTTCCCATAATTATTTCCGGTCATTCTATGAACTTTTGGAGCATTGCACTGGCGTTGACTCCCTCTCCGACCATATTCTGAAGCTTTTGCACCACTTTTTTGCGCCCGTTGGTGAATATGAGGAACTGCAAAACTTCTTTTTAGTTTTATTTGCAGCCGGTCATTTGATCAACGGCTGTAGGAGTGACTGATATGTAGGAGTGATTGAACTGCTTTATGTTCCTATATGATAAAGCTCATGCTTTGCAAAAATATACGCGATGAAGTTGATGTTGCCATAAAAATATGAGGAAGAATCCTCTATTTTGGCGCTACTCATCACTACTTAATAAATAATCAATTATAGAAATAATCAATTTTAGAATTAAACACAATTAACCTCGCTTGTTTGGACTAACATGACTCACTCAACAGCAACAATCCAACAATAAACGCAATAAATAAATATATACTGATCTTGGACTAGGTCAAGTTATTAATTAAGATTTTATTAAGTTAAATATTATTAATAAGCCGATTATATTATCATAAGCATGCAAATTAAGTATACACTACATTAGGTTAACTATATTAGGTCAACAAATCTAAAATTCTTTATATCATAAAGAAAAATATAATAAATTTTAATAAAACATGTATTGTAGTATTTAAATGTATAAATACTTAAAGCATAATAAATATTTTAGTGCTTTGTAACCACACCATATGTTATAACTATCTTTTATCATATATATATCAATTATATATATATTAATGAATTAAGTTATATTAAGATAATAGAATTACTACTCAGATACCTAATTGCAATACACAAAATATTGATCTAATAGCCGGGCTGGAGCGGAAAGCCCTGATGTGAAAGGTAAGTTTGCTGTTGTGAAAATTGTTTAAATATTGTTATTATAATGGTATATGCATTCATTAAATACGATTGGCGCATCTTCCTCCACTTTTATTTGCGCTCAAATCCGAACCGGTCCATTTCCACCCCATCAGAAACTAAGTTGATATTTTAACTCAGGAAGAAGATAAAGAGACGCAAATTTAATTGAGCATCTAACTATTTGCACAATAGCTACTGATGCCCCACGAAATAACCATCTTGCGTTCTAAATAATACGGATTGAATTTTACCGGTTTAAAATAGAAAGAATCTTACCGCTGCATCGTAAATTACAGCATCTTGAATAAGTAATATGTTAATAAAATACGGTATTGCGTCTGAGTTTTCCTTTAAACTTTAAAACACAAATAAATTTAGTGTCTCCAATTACAAAATTGATGTGAAATATTTTAATATTACTATATACATAAGTTATTTGTAAGTTATTTTAAACTATTGTAATATTTTGTAAATCAGAAAATAAATTAAAATAATTGATAATATATTTATATTGCTAATATAGTCGTAAATTACATAAACATGAACGCCTAAAATAATATAATACTATATTCATGCATAAGATAAATTCTATAAAATTTCAAAAGCTCTAAGAGTTAAAATTTTCATTAGTGTGTATTCAACTACATACATAATTTAGCTTATAATAATATCTACCACGAAATATTTTTGTTGAATTCAAAATAGAAATAAAATATATGAAAATGCAATATATACGTAAAATATTGAAAAATTTGCCATCTTTTATGTTCTTTAACATATCATCGTGCTTATTTGAAGTGGAATAGATATGAATTTCGCTTATTAATTAAAGATTAACAATTTATTATTAACATTATATTTATTCAAATTACTTCAAAAGAAATAGCCAAATATTTAAAATATTTTAATGGTAATCAATTGGCTACCCTATTAGATTTGTCCTAATTTTTCAGATTTTTTCTGAGTTTTTTAGTATATCTCCTCCGCTCCACGACATTAGATAAATATTGTGTGTGTTCTCAGTATTAATATAAATCAACTTATACAAATATGATGTGCGATACATAGATTATATAAAGACACTGGAATTATTTATTATATTATAATTTACATTACAATACAAGGCTATCATATAAGATTAATAAATTAAGAATTTAATAATAATTTATATAATATTGCCTAATCACAAGTATTTTTGAACTACATTTAATTACATTAAACCACACCTTAAAATGCTTTAATTGTTGTCATATGTTTCGCTCAACAGTTTGAGTGCTTCAACGAAAACGTGACTCTGGTTGGAAAGCAGTCGGAGAGCTCTTTCTACCTCCGAACGAATATAAACCCGAACTGCGTGAACTACGCTGGTTAGGAAATGAAGGCCGTTCTCAACTTCCAAGACGTTGTTATTCCGCCTGCGATGAGCACCGTTTTCCAGACTTTCGTCGCCGGAGACAACTTGGAGGTTGTTTTCGTTTTAGATGTGTCCACGTATGATGCCGTGAAAGAGAATCCGTCAGCCGATTTTACGATTTCCTTTGGAGACCAGTTCTACTACCCATGCACGATTCCAGTAATTGAACACACCAGTTTGGATACAAGGCACTGCTGGGACGACGTGAAGTTTTCTGTCGATAGAGACTGGGCCTTCAACATATCCGTGAAGCCTCTCAAATGCCAGATTTCGAAGCTGATATCCGTTACCCTTCAATATTACAACGGAAGCTGGATGAGCATCCCGATTATTCCAACCGCTCCAACAGGCCCGTTTTCAGGTTACAAAACTGGCGACTTCAACACCCTCAACGTATTTTTCTTCAACACCAGTTCTGATGGAGATCTGGTTAACGCCGAGAAGATAATCAACTTCGTAGAGTTCTTCAAGCAAAATTTGAACGTGAAGCTCAGGTTCAGAATCGAGGAGAATGACCTTTCCTCCAGCATCCAGCTCGTGTACCAACAAGATATAGTCCAGTACGGAAACGCTCTTTCAGTTGTGGCTCAGCCGCTCCCGACTAGGTGCACGCTTGATACCTGGTACTGCTTCACCACGATGTAGAATCCAGCTCTAGTGGTAACCGCCTTCAGCACGATTCCAGGAGGAGTATCTATCTTTTGCCAACAATATACCTACGACGAAGACAAACAGTTCGAGAACCAGGCCTCCTTCAGGCTTCCGATCGCCAACTTCAAAACAAGAAAGGGAATCACCTATCAATACCACAGGACCATCGCCATCAACGAGACGAAGCCGTACTACTACCTTACCTTCATTCAGCTTCAGGACGCCAACGGGAAGATGCTCTCCGGCATTTACTACTCAGGACAAGCTCAAAAGTCCTGCTTCGAGCACATGCAGTACCAGTGGTTCAGCGACAAGGTGTGCATCAAGGCCTTCTTCAAAGACAATCCGACCTGCCGCGCCCGCTTCCTCACCAATGGGGTCGTGGGCCAGTTTGTCGGTCAGGAAAACAGCCCATCCGACCCTAACGACCCAACTCTTAGGAAGACCTTCTTCTGGATGAACATGAACCAGCTGGTAACGGAAGCCTGGTTTGGAAGGTACAACCAGATGTGCATGGGAGAACACGACGGGTCTGGAACTTTTCAGGGCCAGAACATGACCTACGGAACCTTTTCGCAACGAATCTACGACTTAGGAAAATACATCCAGGCACAGCCCACGAACATCACCGTCAACTGCTGGTTCAACTCCGCCTTCGAGTTGGACTTCATCACGAGTTGGTCCAATAATATGAAGTCCCGGGCACTCGTATGGATTTACCCAGCGGCTTCTGGCATAATCATTTTGTCAATTGTAATTATAGTTGTCTTGTGGAAGAAACAGATGTGATATGTATATAATTCTGTATATTTCGATTAAACTGATTTTATAACTATTTATCATCGGGATAATATTATTATAACGGTAGAAAATATCGTGTACTCAAGTTTTAATTCTTGTATTTATTATATAGAACAGAACTCGCATGCTAATTTGGAGTGAACTGTTCTATGATTTTCTTTTGTTTTATATTCTGAAAATATTAATGATGATTAGAAATTCTTCAAATTTAAGTAAAATGACCAACTTGAAACAAATTTATGAATGAGATTACGTTTTACTGAGCAATTTAATTAATAAGCACTCAATCATAAGATTGCTACTCCGCAAGTTTATGGAAGAACATATTTCTTTTATCTTATTGATCTTTAACCGTTGATAGAAGGGCAAATATAAAATATAATCAGAACATTCAACTGTAATTTATCGGTTCAGTTTAATATAATGACTCATTTAACTGTAACTTTATCAACAATACAAAGGTTTAATTTAACCATTGCATCTTCATTTCATAAATCATGTAATCCAGATCTGATAATCCAGTTAAATATAAGGAAATAACCCCATATCCAAATCTACTGATAAACGAAAATACTCATTATAAGCTAGGTTATAATTATTTAATCTATTGTGTCAAAAATAGTTTTGTATGTTTAATGTATTTCGTGTAATACTCATATATCGATTATTATATTATTTGACGCATAATATACATATTCCACTTTAATATGGGATAGTGTCTTTAATCCCGATAAATAGCAGAGTAAGACAGTTTGATATCTCTTTGCAGTTAAAGTGAGTCTATTCAAGAGATAGAGCAGAAAGAATAAACTAGTTATGTCAACAGTTTTACAATACTTAATAGTAAGTAAGATTTTGTGTCGTGTACTCCATTTCATCAATTAATATCAAATACTTCTCATCCATTATGCGTAGTTTAGGAGTGATTGAACTTCTTTAAGTTCCAATATGACACACCTAGCGCTTTGCATTAATTTTTTACTTGTTATTTTTTATTGTTACGTAAAATATCGTTATAAATATGCATATCATATATTAAATCAATAACAAAGTATAAAAGCTCACATCACCCGTTTCCCATAATTATTTCCGGTCATTCTATGAACTTTTGGAGCATTGCACTGGCGTTGACTCCCTCTCCGACCATATTCTGAAGCTTTTGCACCACTTTTTTGCGCCCGTTGGTGAATATGAGGAACTGCAAAACTTCTTTTTAGTTTTATTTGCAGCCGGTCATTTGATCAACGGCTGGCTGTGAAGCTGTTCGTGCTCATTGAGGAACTGGGCGAATAGTTCTTGTAGAGGATTTTCGGGGCGACAACTTTAACAAAATAGTCCTTCAGGATTTCAACTTTCACGTTGGTTTTGAACGAGAGCTCGGCCCAGAACAAATTGTATTTTACCGGTGAGAGCATCAAAATCTCAGTCGCTACAAAAGTAAGCGAGTGGTGACCAGAAGAAGATATTTGAAGAAGAGACTACGCGTTGGTCAAGAATATAGCTGGAGTGATTATTTAAACTTCCGAATTCATTGGAGTGGGATTTATAGAAGACAGGATTTCAGATGTTAGCGAACTATAGAATAAAAAACCAGTTTTAAAATCATAGACAAATAATATGTGACAAATATGAAATTACAAATTACATATTTAGCTTAAAATAGAGTTTTTAGGAAAGAACCATTATGATTCATAATTTATGAAGAAACTACCAATGTATGTTATCAATCAAGTGTAATCAATCAAGAAATCAATCAAAATTAACTAAAGAATCATTTAATGATGTGCAATACATGTAGTCATTTAATTTGTATAAATATAAATCAACACAATCATTCATTAAATGTACACTTTTTCTGTTATTCAATAAAATATAATGAGTAGTCTAATCACAAAGCTGATGATCTTTCATGTTCTTACTTGAGAGTATTGTTTAACCATATTGCTATTATGGTAAAATCTCGAAAAGACAGTTATTTTCTACCAATCATTAGGTAAAAATAATTAATTTATGCTTATATGAGAATATGTTAGGTTTTTACGTGAGAAATCTCAAAATATCTATCCGGGTACAGTAATCATGTATTGACTTCCTAGTTTTACTGAGTATATATGCGAGAGTATCCAAGAGTTTTTTTGTGAGATTTTACCGTACAGTATTATGTATTTGTTCGTAAAAATATTCATCAAACTTAGACAGAGCTCAATAAGCTTTTATTCAAATATATAGTAAAATGACTCACTTAATTGTAATTTTATTATTAGTACTAAAGCTCAATTATTAAAGTTGTTATAAAAATTAAGAAATATAAGTACTTAGATTGAAATAAAGATGAAAACAATTTTAATAAACTGGAAAATTATCAAAAACGCTTTTATTAAAATATATATTATTTTTACTTGGTTATAGTAAAATATATACTTATTTATTGCAATCATTCCATCTTCATCTCATAAATCATGACAATCCACAAATCCAAACTTAGTTACACATAACGTTACCATAAACTAGTCTCAACATCACCTTATCTTCTAGGATTGTCACTCTAGCATCCTCAGACACCAACCAAAGGTAAATATATATCGGCTCACTCTTTTGGTACATCTCAAAAACATCCATTCAATAATCAATTACTTCAATCACAAGAAACATTAAAAAATGATGTATTCATTTTAATGCGTTCTTTACTCCTTTACATAAAGGACTCTATATTTTTAGTGTTAATTATTTGAGATGTCATCAAATTAACTTTTTTTGTTCAAATTATATCAATTCAGAAATGATAGTATTGTTTAATACTTTATCGTGTTATTACTGCGTTATTAATATTTATATGTTATTTATGTTATTTATATGTTAGGTTATTAAATTTTCAGAGATGATGGGTGTGGATAAGATAGTTATAAGATATTACATCTACTGTGTATTTATACTTATTAAGGATATATTCATTGAGGAATAGTATTTAATGTATTCTCTGAAAACGGTATGTTATATTTACAACTAAATATTAAGTTGTCATTAAAGGTTTTAATTAGAAATTATTTCTGGTGAAATTATAGTGTTTACATATGTTTATATTTCACTATTTATTTATTTCTATTTATTTCAAATTATAAAAACAATTTTTTAATTCATATTTTCTATTATCTATTTCTGAAATTATCTTAAAGAATGAGACTAAACTATTTAAAACGTGTTGTTCTCATGTATTTTATTGAGTTGTTCACTTTTTGTGTTCTCTAATGCATGATAGTTTTGATTTTCAGGTTACTGTTATTGTATAGATGTTTAAGATGTACCTGAGTGAGCCGACATACGTTCAGAATGTCACGAGTCCCTTGGATTGACTCGTTCCAGGGACGGTTTCATTCTGAGAGATTCTGTTGAGGGTGTCCTCAAGTTCAATCTCTATAACGATTTCATCGTTGTTGGTTTGCGCTTTCTTCGCAGATGACTAGGCTGCTTAAGCTGTTCTTTGTACTTCAGTATCGAAGTGATTCAAGTTGTTTTCTTTTGAGTAACTACTGTACTTTTCAAGTTTTTATGATTCCATGTATATGGTCCAAAAGCTTAGAGATTTGAATAATTTATCAGGTTTGCAGTATCGACTCATTTCAATAATTGAACGTGGATCCATTTACAACCATGGTGTTATTATTATTGGTATAACGTTTTTGTTGTCAAAGATTTTGCCATATTTCTCGATTTTTGTTTTGTACATAGCAAGTGGGTTCTTGCTGACTGAGAAATCAAAGGTTTGATTATCTTTGGTGACTATATCTGGTTATAACTTGGATTATTCATCGTCGTTAACTTGTCTAGCTGTTCTACATACCATTGGGTTGTGTTTTTTATAAAGGTAAATAATATAATACTGATTTCAATACATTTTTTATTGAAGTTTACTTAGTA
>CAXDID010000759.1:0-161145 GCA_963988835.1 Hexamita inflata | reverse complement strand
ATATCAACTTAAGCTAATAGACTTTATAGATTTTCTTTACTTTATTAATCTGATTTAAAATTAATCATAACATATTTAACTAATTATAATATTAAAAACGATAGTTTGGTAATATTTTAGAAAAGCATATCTGACATTTTATCAATTAAAATAATTCCAGAAGTTGGTTTTTCATTGAGATCAGATATAGATTATGAAATAGTTTTAAATAATTAATCTATTTAGAAATAATTCAACCCATAAATAGTTTAAATTTAATTTGACTATATGGTGTATATTGCAGGTGTATCAAATTAAAAGTTTTATAGAAAATTGATTAAATCGATTAAAGTAGTGTTTTAGTATATTTACCAAATATAATTATCTTTATTCAAAAGATCAAATTATTAAAGAGTTGTGTCTGTACCATCTAGTAGTATTTTATTTCAAATATTTTAAAATAGAATCAATTTTATTATCGTATCTAGCTTTTATGATAGTTTTAAGAGTTATTGTACAAATATGATTATGAATACTTTAAGCGAGTCTTTTTTCTGTTTTGCAATTTAAAGATATATGTCATACTGTTCTCTTAACGTATTGTCAATGTCACAGAATTCTACTTCTTTAAGTTACATTTTAAAAATAGGTAAAATCTAAAAGAGTGGATTCAATTGTTTAGTAATACCTTATTGCATAAGAACTAATAGTGTTGCTTCTTTTTATAACTCATCATTATAACTCTTTGGCACATCACCATTTTAATATAAAGTTAAAAGTTATGAAGGGAGATATATTAACATTATTCTATATATCCAATGTGTTGCATAAATAATAAAGTATGACACCACAACCAAGAAATGTGTGTTTAAATTTTAGAATTGTACATCGCATATCTCATTTCTATGCTTTCACTTGTATCATTAATGAATAGTTAAAAAATCAGATATTCCGCGTAATTTTAGTATTTTTAGAAGGGAATACAAAATAAGCATCCCATACACATCAGAAATCAAATCATTGTCATTACATTAATCATTTAGTATTGGAACATACAAAATTAGTTTAGGCATGTTTATTGAAGTAGGAACGTCCTTAACACATATTTAAAGTAGCGTAGACAACTCAGATAAAGTCCAACTGTTTTGAATTAATATATTTTATACAAAGCTATCGGTTTTAATATTTGCAAATTAGTGTATTTTTATAATTAATTCCATATCCTCATAATATATGATTAAATCAAAGAAATATTTAATCCACACTATGACAAATGACAACGTAGTTTTAAAACTGCTAGATATAGTTTAACTGTTTCTAATCTCTAAAACCAGATTCTATAATGAAAAATAGTGATTCAATTAATTTCTAACAGCAACAACAATGCAAGTACAGTTTGTTAGCATGAAGAATAGCGAGAAAATATTACTAATAGCACCGAAATAACAATAACAAAACGTTATAAAACTAATACCAACTGTAAATAAATTAATGCACTTGCATACTTTTTAAACTTAATTGTAATATGTATTTGAAGATATGATTTCCATTATTTCTATTTTCTATATTTTTTAATAAAATCCGAAAATGGCAATTATACCTGGCAATTATAGAAGATATCAACATGCTGTGAATTTGGACATAAATATGAAGTTGAACTGATGAACGCAGTATGTTTATATAATAACATACCAATTTTGGAAATTTTTAGAGATAAGTAAATTTCATTATAATATTTTATCGATTTATATAAATTCTGAAAAAAGCGCACTCAACTCCACTCCTCAAAATAAACCGTTGAAATTTGCTAATATTTTTGAACCTAAAATTCCTTCAATTTACAAAATAACAGGGCGATGCTATCTATATATGATGATACTTGCACAAGACCAAAGCGAACAAATAAAAGTCAAAATTATATTGGATAATGAGTGCCTCAAATTGAGTCGAAAATACAGAATTTGTTGCGATTGTAGTTAAGCATTGCAGTGAGTCGAACTCAAAGCCAAATATTAGAACCCCCTGTTAAATGACCGAAACTAGCTGTATTTAATGGGACGATTTTGGCCCAATTTCATAGCCAAATTATAACTGATTTAAGCGTACAAGTAATATCAAAGTTGGACGAATTGGTTTGCAGAAAAGTTGCTTCCTTTGAGCAAACTAATCTAGAATTTGATTTCCACGTAAGACTTATTTATTGAATAAGTTGGACTAAAAATCGAAACGATACTGAAATTATAACGGTAAGTTCAAGTTGTGTTAAGTTAACTCTATTTATTAGTGATTGTGTATATCCTAATTATATGCCATAACAATACCTGAACATTCGGTATTAAGAATCCAAATTCAAATTTTTCATTTTTGAGGGAAATAGTTTGGCTAGCAGCGTTCGTGAGAAAATAATTTACTAAATTAATACTTGTTTAAGATCTAATTATATGTAGTAATCAGACCTCGTAAAGCTAACTATTAGTTTTAATTTATTCAACAATATAATTTGGGTGTTGACAAAATGTTATTTATCTGGTCCTGTTACAGTTATGAAATATTCGATTATAAATAATAATGTTCCCTCGTTGGTAAATTGTTGTCATGGTTCTTCATGAAATTATGAAGTTCATGAAATTATGTTGAACAGAAGAGTATTAAACATTTCTAATAATGGAGCAGTATAACTATAATAGGAGTATTATTTAAATAATTAACACTCGATTTCTTAAGAAGCTTATTGAGTGAGTTGTTATAATTACATTATATTTTTCAGAATAAGTACAGTATCAACTCGTCGTATGATAGCATTTCTATATTAATTAATATCCAACTGTTAATAAATTTCAATATAAATTTTGTATCACTTCACGCTATAACATCAAAATGTACCATAATTTTGATTCGCTTGTTTCACAGTATATTACAGACTCAAAGCAATACGACGTATATTTAAGATAATAGACCAATAAGCTTTATTATTAGCTTCCTTATCAACTATTAACTTTTATATTTTTTCATCTAGACTGTTACAAGACTGTTTTATCATGAAATGGCCAGACCATAAATTAAAAATATGCTACGGTAAATTAATTAGTTACATGTTGATTGCAACACAGTTCAATTTAATTCCGCCTACAGTGAATTCATAAATAATTCTTAAAATATTTTACTTAAAATTATTTAGTGAGCGTAAGAGACTAGGACAAGTCATCTATTGGAGGTACTATAATTTTATATAAGACCATTTGTAACAAAAAGTTGGTAAACCAACCCCTATAAAATTGATTGTATTATCTCAAAATTATGTAAATTTCTCCTACTAAAAATATGAAAATATGAGGGTTTTCGTTAATTATGTAACTGAAGATCTTTTCTAACGGCTGTTATAGAATCTTATAAATACTATATATCTCAACAAAACGAAATATAAAGGAATAATGTTACAACGGTATGGGTCAGCTTATAACTCTAAAATTAGTGTAAAAAGGGACGTTTTCCATAATAACTATAATCACTAAATCTCTTGGGGTTTTCTCTCGCTTAACATTGTTCACATATAACTTTTTTATTATCCCCACTTCACATGTTTTTTGAACTTATTAGTATGTATATAATAACAACTGGTATCTACCGTAAATTCTGACGTTACCTGCCAAAAAGCCTCCTGATCATGACACGACTCGAAGCGTTGTTTTAGAAATGGTTGTATATTGGCAAAGTGAACTCATGTCGCTCACTTTGTAACAGCTGGATGTCAGAAAAAATGAAAATGGTATTGATTAAAGAATATATATTTTCTATTCACATCTCTTCACTACATTTCTATTTCGTCGCTGATTATCCCGAGCATGACCATTTCTTCTGTTTCTGCGTTTGTGAACATGTCTTCGATTTGCGCTTGGCATTATTTCTTCATGGCCTCGAACTATCTTTTTGCCGCTCCCTCACTCTATAATTTTACGTTTGTTTGGTATTTATCGAACGATTTTAGCTCCTGTTAAATTTATTGTGCTCCTTTTTATTGAAGTTCAACGGCGAATTAATACATTTCATTAATTCCAAAGTTTATTTTGAGGTTCGGCGGTTCAATTTTAGGGTTCGTTTTCATCTCAATTTGTTGTATTTTATTCACCTCGTTCGTAATTATTTGAATTTGGGCTGAGATTTTGGTATTGATGTCTCTAAAACGGGTGTTGAGCTCCTTTTGCAACTCCACTTCGCGCTGAATTGACTCGGAGGGCGTTTATTTACAGTCGGTTATTTCCTGTTAAATTAATGGGATTAAATCAAGGGGGATGTTGGTGGAGTGGAGTGAGCTGAGGTAGTTAAGGTAAATCTCGTATATGTCCTCGTTGAGCAAACTATGTAGTTTCTATTTAATATTGAATAAAGACTGAATCTGGGCCTCGTAATTCGGATTGTAGGCGATGGTTTCAGAATTCGAGCTATTCTAGTAAAACTATACTAAAATCTTTAACCGCTTCGCCACCTCAAGCTGAGTGTGCTACAGCGTTTTCTGCTGTTCAGACTCGCTGGATATGTGCTGGTATTCAGCCGCCAACACTAAATCCAGGAGATAATCCACGTTCAAATCAGCGACCTACTTCTAGTCGTGCTAGAATATATTCTGAATTAACTCTACATCAGACTAGTCATCGCCAAATAACTAGTACATGTAATCGTAAATGGACTGAAAAGATTACGACTGCTGCTGAATTAACTTGTGTATATCGTGATCCTTATACTAAGTGTACAATTTGCACTGACGTAATTGTAATTATCTCTGATTTAGTAAATATAGCATTGAACCTAGACTCTATCCAACTAATTAATCCTCCAGGTATGAAATAATTTTATCAATTGAGGTGAACTCGCTAAATATATGCTCGTAAAGCTGATCGAATATCTAGTCTTGATCAACTATTTTCATCTGCTAATCAAATTTGTCAAATTCCTGTTTTAGCATTACGTATTTGAATAATTTTTGTGCTCTGTGTAATTTCAACTCGAATGTTTGTGTGCAAATTTCCTCGTCGAACACCGCTTGTAAGTTCTTTTAAGTGCACGCATTTCGAATTTGTTTGTAATTTTTACTAACTTATAATATGGATTACAGCACCACAAGTTAATCTGAGTCTTCGCTTTTTATCTTTCTTATTAACTTGCACCGTTCTCGTTCGAGCATGAGCGCAGCTAGCGGTTCGATTTAACTTACTTGCTAAATTTGGTAGAACGCGTTGTTTACAGCGTCTTGGCTGTTAAGTAGCATGTTATCGTTTTCGCTTTGTTGCATTTTATTTGGCTCGTGTTCAATGAACAGTTTCAGGTCTTGCGAGTCGCATTATTCTTGAATTTGCGAACCAATTTGGTGCATGAGCCTGAATTTCTGTGCCCGTAGTGTGTTCACGAGCTACACAACAAGTATTTTGCTGTTTGTTTCATCTAAATGTTTTGACTGGAGTGTGAGTAAATTTTTTACATTTGCTTAAAGTTATTGTAAAGAACTGGTTGTGGATTTCTGCTAAAACTGTTAATTTTGGCTCAAAGGGACCATTTTCCTAACTGATTTCATAATCTTCTCCAGTTCAGCAAATTCAGAATCTACTTCGTACAAAAGTTGATTTGTGTTCATTGTGGAGTGGAACAATTGCATAACATGATTTATAAAAGAATATGAAGAATTTCACCACTTCAAATGCAATGGAACGTCATTTCATTCTCTGAAAAAGACTGCAATAATTATACCGTGTTAAATTAATAACCATGCTAAATACAACATCAATAAAAATTAAAATGTGTGCTTAACATAAAATTTGACGAGCAGAAAAAATTAATAGTAGCTTCCGAAGAGAGCCATTTTAACATATTTGAAATTTAAGGGCAAAATTTCAAAGAAGAAAAGGTCACACACGTAAAAGTTGATTATGAATGCATTATAACATGGTTAAATTATAGAATATTATTGTGTAAATCTGTTAAATTTGTCAGATTGATACTAAATAAGTGCAAATCGCTATTTTTGGAAGCTTAGTAGAAAATAATAGAATAGTAATACGAATACATACGTTTTCGGGGCTTGTTGTACAATTAAAACTAGCTAGTTGAAATTGAGTTATCGAACTCTGTATGTATCTAGTAAAATGACTACAATATATTTGTTTTAGTGAAAAAGGCCGAGGATCCAACTAAATCAACTTTGGAATTGAGTTGTACAGAAGTATTTAAAAAGTACATTTAGCAATCTTCGCAAGAATGTGAGGGTACTACGGATTAAAAGTATTTGTACAACATAAACGAATTCGTTTGTGTTAAATTTTATCAAGATAAGGCAATATTGCTTATTTTTGACGGTGAGATAGGCGTAAAGCAAATTAAGCCTTTCTACTCCCTATTCACGCAAATGCAACGCGAAATGCACGCAAAGGCCCTGAATAAATATTTTAGGAATCTGGTTCCGTTTTAAATGAGCGATGAGGAGCAACTTCTCTTAGATGCTTTCAATTAAAAAATGGTCCTCACCTCTCCATCTGACCTTCAAATTGACCCTCTAATAGCTCCAGTCCCTTAACAAACTGTTCCACTTGAAGAAGAAGCTGTTAACATAGAACCTGTTGACATAACTCTCAGTTTGAACGACACTTAAGATATTCAAATTGAGAAACAAGAAACTGTTGATTTGTTTGAGTAAAAATAAGAAGTTGATTCCATTTCGTAAAAAACGAGGCCAAAATAAAAGAAAACGTTTCCGCCAGAACTTCCAACTTCTTTTGTGTTTAGAGAACCGGAATTGTTCGTGTTTTCACCCGAATTATTAAATGAACTGGAATTGGCATAAAACGCAATAGTTTGCGTTTAAAACTAAACGCAACAGAACGCGAATATTCTGAGTTTGTTCGTCCAATAAGAGGAGGAAACTGTCCTGGCCGTTGTGAACCCAATTCAAGGAAAATACATTAACCCGCTAATCATATTCGGCATCTTCCACTCCGTTTAAATTTCAAATACCAAATCCACATTGAGATTCAAATCAAAACACAAACAAATTTAATTCGCAATTTACGCAGATTTGAAGATGAAAAACATGAAACCGAGCGCCAAACCGAAGATCTGCGAGGAAATGCAGCTTCTGAAAGCAATCGAAATCTCAATGGCCAGCATCAACCACATGCAGCTGTTCGTGACCCAGGCCACCGTCCAGAAGCACTTCAAACTCATCGAAAAGATTCACGGCTGGGAACACGTGCACAAGTGGGCCGACCTGGACTTCAACTACAAAGTCTGGTGTCTGGAAGATTTAGCCAGCTTCATATTCTTGGACTAAGAGTGAATTTTAGATTTCTTTATTCATAAATTCCACCCCAAATGAATATTAAAATCATCATTGTCAGCGAATTTGACGTAAAAGAAGATGAAATACATGATAAAGCATCACATAGTATTCAAAGCGGTGAGGCTTAAATACACATCACAAATAATAATGCACAGTCTGCTGGTATTCGATCAGAATAATCGTGGTTCTAAATATACAAAATCGATACAGGATTTAATTTGGACTATAGTTACGAGAATCTGTCAATCAGCTCTGACATTATAGTTATGTGGTAAGATTTACTCATATATATTTCGTTAAATACATAAAACATCGCAAAAAAACTATTTAACAGCTTAGATGTGTTTTCAGAAAAGTAATAATCAATTATTCTTGAAAAATATCCATATAAAGATTAAAATAAATTAGATATTCCAAGCAGATTCACAATAATATGTGTTTCGTCATCTCTTTTCAAAATAAAACTCAAAAGAAATTAATCAATATGCATAGTACAAAACGGGGCAACTGTTTATATTACTGATATAAATAACACACTGTATTTGAAGTCAGATGAAGAATTTGAAATGCATGATCATAACCATGTTGTTATGTATAAAGAATATACTATTACATAATCAGTAGCTGTATTTTTCTATGCTAAACACTTATTTTTGAACTTTATTGAATATAAAAAAGCTGAAATTATTCCATTTCTAAAAACTTATTAATCCAATTTTACTCCAGAACAATAACAACTTGTTCGTAAACAATCAAAGTTAGGGTTCAAAGACATGGAATTATATTAAATGAATTCTAAAGAAGCGGCCGAATTGATAAGAAAATAAAAACTTGAAGAAATATTGCTGAGAATATAAGATAATGGTGTTGAGGAAGAATAATTGAATTTAAATGACGAAAATGAATAATAATTAGAGTAGTTATAGTCAAATATTGAGATACCACAACCTATTTTATAGTTATAGAATGATTTAAAAAGAACGGAAAAAATATAATTAGTTTTTTCTGATAGTGAACCTGAAAAAGATAATAATTGTATTTAAAATGTTGAAAAACCGACTATATAAATTTTAGAATAAATGGAAAGATTTAAAGCACATTATCACTTTAATACATGTAATAATACGATTACAAACGATTATATGACTAATTAGGAAAAATCATAATTTGTAAAAGATTAGAAATTATAGAAACAAACATAATCACAAGCTTTAAATGTTATCGAAGAGAAAAAAATTGATATTGAAGAATCCAATAATAAATAATTAAAAAAATTGCACCCCAAATCTGCGTTGGCCAAAGAATAGAAACTCCAAAAACTAGCTAAGGCACAAATTGACAATGCCGTTGAAGAATAAGCTTAATAGAAAATATATATTGTAGAAGAAGAATAATAGGAGACAAAGCGTTAAAATATTAAAAATGATGTGGCACAACTTAAAAATTTACAAGAAAAAGTATTGAATTTTTCAGATAGCGAAATAGATGAAGTCTAAGAAACACAAATATAATCAAAAACTAAATAATCTGTTGAAACATCGGAATCAGACGTAGTTTTAGAGGAAGAAGTTATGTAGAAATAAAGTCACGTGAGCGAATTGATTGACGTAGACGACTCCATCAAAACAGATCACATATAATATATTGTTCCGTTAAAGGACGTTGAGTAATTTGTTGACGAACTATTAACAAACGAAAATACTATGTTTATAGATTCATCCTAGTCCATTATAGATACATAACAGAATATATTCAGTAACTGCAAAGATAATGAACAAGAAAGTATTAATGCTGTGTATGTCTGCTTAGATACGTAAAGCAAATTCTACGCAAATCCCTATATTTTGTTTGGGGTTTATCATTGCATTCCCATTGTTACATAGATAGACAAAAAGTCTCTCCAGTTGAAATACAGAACCAAACACAAACGAATTCAGTTCGGCCTCTACTCGGATTTGAAGATGAAAAACATGAAACCGAGCGCCAAACCGAAGATCTGCGAGGAAATGCAGCTTCTAAAAGCAATCGAAATCTCAATGGCCAGCATCAACCACATGCAGCTGTTCGTAACCCAGGCCACCGTCCAGAAGCACTTCAAACTCATCGAAAAGATTCACGGTTGGGAGTACGTGCACAAGTGGGCCGACCTGGACTTCAACTACAAAGTCTGGTGTCTGGAAGATTTAGCCAGCTTCATATTCTTGGACTAAGAGTGAATTTTAGATTATTAATGTTATTATTAATGTTAGCCACTCCAAACGAAAGTGTAAGGCGAAATTATTGTGTTCCAACCTGATTAACTTAGAGTAAAATAATTTCCTGAATAAAACCCATATATTTATTCATGCGGAAAAACTTAACTATTTATTAAAAATAACTCAAAACTAATTCAAATATCATCAATGTAGTCATATTTCAAAATTATTAAAGTTGAGACAGGTTTTCTAAGTGAAAGCTTCGAAATTATATCAGTGGACTCAGATACTATAATTATTTGGTAAGATTTGCGTATATTCGTTTCATTTAAGTCATAAAACATTCCTAAACACCTAAACAATTATTTGTCTTATTTTTCAGAAGAACACCAGCAAATGATTAAACATAAATACCCTTATATTCAAGAAGAACCCAAAATTGATGCTCAAAGCAGATTTACTATTATTTGTGTGTCGACATCGATTCACAAAATACAGCTTAAACCTAATAATTCGATTTGTATGATTTAAAATGGAGTAACTATTCATATAAATGATATTAATGGAACATTGTTCATAAAAGCTGATAACGACTTTGAAATTTATAAAAAGGATGGTACTATAGCAATGTATCCAGATTTTATAATAAATGAATCCTTGGCTGTTATTTTTTCTTAATTTAACTTATATTTGTGTGTTGTAGAACATAATAAAGAGAAAATAATACCTTTTCTTAGATAATATGAAAATCATTTGACCCCTGAATAATAAAAGTAATTTAAAATTAAAATTAATTAAGGAATTGACAATTTATCTTTATATTAAATGACTAACACCGAAAAATCTGCATTGGCCAAAGAATAGAAACTCCAAAAACTAGCTAAGGCACAAATTGACAATGCCGTTGAAGAATAAGCTTAATAGAAAATATATATTGTAGAAGAAGAATAATAGGAGACAAAGCGTTAAAATATTAAAAATGATGTGGCACAACTTAAAAATTTACAAGAAAAAGTATTGAATTTTTCAGATAGCGAAATAGATGAAGTCTAAGAAACACAAATATAATCAAAAACTAAATAATCTGTTGAAACATCGGAATCAGACGTAGTTTTAGAGGAAGAAGTTATGTAGAAATAAAGTCACGTGAGCGAATTGATTGACGTAGACGACTCCATCAAAACAGATCACATATAATATATTGTTCCGTTAAAGGACGTTGAGTAATTTGTTGACGAACTATTAACAAACGAAAATACTATGTTTATAGATTCATCCTAGTCCATTATAGATACATAACAGAATATATTCAGTAACTGCAAAGATAATGAACAAGAAAGTATTAATGCTGTGTATGTCTGCTTAGATACGTAAAGCAAATTCTACGCAAATCCCTATATTTTGTTTGGGGTTTATCATTGCATTCCCATTGTTACATAGATAGACAAAAAGTCTCTCCAGTTGAAATACAGAACCAAACACAAACGAATTCAGTTCGGCCTCTACTCGGATTTGAAGATGAAAAACATGAAACCGAGCGCCAAACCGAAGATCTGCGAGGAAATGCAGCTTCTAAAAGCAATCGAAATCTCAATGGCCAGCATCAACCACATGCAGCTGTTCGTAACCCAGGCCACCGTCCAGAAGCACTTCAAACTCATCGAAAAGATTCACGGTTGGGAGTACGTGCACAAGTGGGCCGACCTGGACTTCAACTACAAAGTCTGGTGTCTGGAAGATTTAGCCAGCTTCATATTCTTGGACTAAGAGTGAATAATATAGTTTTTATTTCTTTCTCACTTGCTTCAATTGACGGTTACTCAGAGCAGTGTTGCCTTACTCCCACACCCTGACAGCGTTCGCGGTGCCCCTTCTTCCGGTCCCCTTGACGGTCTCAAACAGATATTTTCATTTTTATTCTATATTATTTCAGAATATAAATTTACTGAGTTTGAACACTTTGTTTCTAGACCACTTTGTGACCAATATAAAAGTAATCTTCTTTATATCAAACTAAATGGGTATTTGGAATAAATAAATTGTTTAAAATTGAGTTAATAATTTAGTGAATGAGTCATAAACTTAAATCTTTATCGGTACCCAAATTATTAAAATGAAATTCACCTCTTAGTACCGAATAAGATCCATTTAACCCAATTTTGCCCTAGGCTAATTTTAAGGTTCTCAAACTTCCACTCCTTGTTTCTGCCTTCGATTAAATCGATTTCGTTCAGATTCCTTCCGAGTTTGTTCGCGCTCAACGCGAATTACGAGACAACGAGCATGAACGCGTAAAATTAAGAGATGAGCAAAACGGCAAGAAAGAGCGTTTTGGATGTACTGAATACTAAATCCGTGCTCAAAATACCTACTAAGTCACACGACATACTAATGAGATTCGAGGCGGTCGCATAAAAAGTAAATTTGAAGAAATAAGGCCACGAATTCAAACCAACACAATTTCCGATAAATGAACAATGGTGGTCGAAATTCTGCACACAGCTGTTACACACGTGACAGTGGTGCACGTTCTCTAGCTTTGACATGATAACAAATCAAACAAAAATTCTCTATTGCCTGCGGAGAAGGCTGCTGATTTACCGTTTAGTGCTAAATCGAGTGATCGTAAATTAACGGATTAAAATCATCGTCCTGGTCGAAAGAATCAGAAGCCTCGTGATTCACAGCTTGTTTAAGCGGATGATACTCGTACAAAGGATCGTTTTCAGGCGTAGCAACTATTTCATCGTCACACGCATCACAATTGTACTCGTTCAAATTCATCTCCTCAATTCTTACTGTAGAACTCTCAACCTCCTCAATCTCAATCGGAGCCTTTACCGTTTCCACAACATATCCCGGATTCATCAGAGAACATGTAACCGCACACATAACTTGCTGCAAAATAGTGTAAAATAATAATACAGTAGAGAATAGATTACACCATATACTGTTATTCGGCAAGGAAAACACAATAAAATCTATAATACCCAAAATACTTAATATAACGTGGGTTATTATTGACCAATACTCGCCAGGTGCTAATTACCGAGTAGCTTTTGAACTCAACGATTCAAGGTTAAAATATTGAATTAATTTCATTGAAGTGAAAACATATATTAAATTATGTACTTATATTCTTTTAAATGTTTGCAAAATAAGATATAGAATTTCTATAGTGAAATCAGATACAAATACCGTTTCTCCACGTTACACTTATTATATTGACACAATTTGAGAAAAAACATTACCAGCATCACCTTAGTTATTTGGTTTGAGAGTACTTTTAAATTGACATCGTTTTGAGAGAATGAATGACTTGAGAAATATCTATAACTTTTGATTATTGACACTGTATATACATATTCAGTTTCAGTACGGTAAAGTCTCACAAGTAGACAAGGTACCGAGTCTCACAAATAGAACAGAGTACAAATGACGAATAGACTATTGATTTTCAAAGCTTATTTGTGAGATATCTAGTTTAGTTAATGATTAGAAATGTAATATAAAAGACTGTTCAATGATAAAAAACGATTAAGATCGACTAGAATGTTTTTAGGTTTTAGGAATAAGTTCATACAAATAAAACTATCTTTATTGAATTGATGAGTGATTTTTAATTGAATCTTAACAAAAGACTAATAAATTAATTTTATATATAATGTTCTGACCTGATGTTTATTTGTAATTAGGTTTGGTCTATTCGTCATCAACTCTGTTCTATTCGTGAGATATCTCAAAATATCTGAAAACCACATGAAATGACAAATATACTATTCATTTTCTCTAGTACTATTCGTGAGACTCGACACCTAGTCTACTTGTGAGACTTTACCGTAGTATTGTCATGATTATTTATGATAATTTTGAAATTAGTAGATGAGTATTAAATTCATTTATTTTTAACACTAAAAAGTTCAGTTCTTTAGAATAACAAATATATTTTGTGTCTTAATGTTATCATGTCATTATAAAAATCATACAAAAGTTTGTTTCAAATTTCATGTATACTAATTGAATTACAAAGATTTGAATATTTATTTGTGAATAATGGATTGGTTGATTTGCGAAGCTAATAAGGAGCATGCGCATAATATTTTATTGTATAGGTTGAATTTGATACATTACAAAATTATCATGAAATTATTATTTTTATTACGCGAACAGCTCATGAAATTAACCATTTAGTTTCACTCCTCAAATATGATTTATTCACTAACTTTAGTTAATTGTCTTCAGGTGTTCTCAGTCTCAGAATTTTAATTTTGCTATAGTTACGTATTTTACTAGCCATTTTAAGAGAAAGTATAAATTGTTCAGGTAGAACCATTCACTTTTGAACATACAGTTCAACGTGATCTTTGCTCCAGAACCGATAACGTAATGTTCAGAGAAATCAATTAAAGCACCTTTTCGGTCAAGATAGACTCCGAGTTCGATCTCAACTCCCAGCCCTTCAGTTTGTTCTTCTACGTATTTTAGAACGTAACCATCGTTGACACCGAGATTAACATGAAACTATCGAATTCGAGCAACCAAGATTTCGCCTTCCTTGTCGCCACGATCCCAGAATTTTCGATTGAGATCAGAGGCTCCACCTTCCAGTTCGAGTCAAAAAGCCCGATTTCGAGTTTCTACGGAATCGCCAATAATCTGACTGAAAATCTGGTGATCAACAGGAGCACCTTCACATTCATCTGCTCCACCACGATTTCCAAGTTTTATGGTATTTCGAGTTAGGTGAACAACTTGATTATACAGAACTCCAGCTTCTCGATTACCACCTCGGCGGCCACCAGCTGCGGCTTTGTCTCCTTGGTTCTGGGGACTTCCACTTTCAAGAACCTGACAGTTTCCGGTTCTCTTTCTGGATCTAACACTTACGGCTTCATCTACGAAAATAAAGGAGCGTGCACGATTTAGAACATCAGCTATTCTCTGGTAACTTCCGGCTCCACCTTGAACTGCGGCTTCGTTCAGCTAACTACTGGTTCTGGAATCGTTTCGACCTTGAATCTCACTTTCGTCGGATTCTCTAATTATTAATTAATCAGCGAGCCAGCTTCGTACTCTGGAACCTGTCCGTGCATAACTGGCTCTGTTCTCCAAAACGGGCTCTGCTACTGCACTGCTGGCTCTCTTCCGAACTCGAACTTCAACAACTGCTCTTGCCAGACGACCAACGCCTTCATCAAAGATAAAGTATGTGTTTGCGGAGTCAACGCTACGAATACGAGTACTTCTTGTGTGTGTCCAACTGGCTCCACTTTGGTTAATGGAATCTGTAAGTGTTCAACCACAAATGCCTTTCCAGTTAACGGAGTATGTGTTTGCGGAGTAAATTCAACTAATTCCTCTAACACATGTACCTGTCCGACCGGGTCTGAATTACTAAATGGGATCTGTAAGTGTAAAACTGTAAATGCATTCCCCGATTCCCTCAATAAAACGTGCATCTGTGCAACCGATGCTACAAATAATACTGCTATTAATACCTGTGAATGCCCGTAGAATTCGATAATTCAATCTGGAGCGTGCAAATGCTAACCAGCCAACTCATTGATGGTAAATAAATTCTGCACGTGCAATCAAACTTTTATATTAGGTGGCTCCATTTAAGATGGAGTCTGTAAATGTCCATATTAATCAGTTTTAGAGGGAAATAAGTGCGTATGCAAACAATAGGGTTCTGAGTTATATGGAACAAATTGTGTTTGTACTTGGGATTAAAGTGGAGGATGGGTATCCCAAGGTAATTATTGGTGTAAGAATGCTTATGGAGGGAGATGTTGCACAAAATGCGCAAAAGCAGGAAGTTAATATTGGTGTCTTGACGACTATTGGAGTGGTTGTACCAACGAAGGTAATAAAGTAGCTCCGTGACAATATTTTTATTCATTTATTGGCACTTTGAACATTTTAAAAAGAACAGTATTATTTAGTACAGTTATGGGAGGTGGAATTGCTTTTTCTTGTTTACTATGTGAGTAATTATATATTAAAATATTTTGCCACTTCTAATGCGGATGACAAATTCCAATAAATAATCTCAAGTTGGAGATTATTCATGAACTACTCATTAACACAAGAGGGCCAAAAATATGATTTCGATCGTATTAGACCATAATCGACTATTCAAAGTCGGTATTTAATATTCCAAAAAGGAAAAATAGAAATTACCACATGCAATAAAAGGACGGCAATGACAAAAATAAACGCGGTAGAAGATGTTTAGGGAAGGTCAACTAATTCACTTAACAAACTTAGGCAGTTCTGAAGCGTTTGTATTCTCTTCATTTCTGGGTCCAACGGATGAATTCATAAAATATTGTACCAATCTGAACTAGTTATATCACTTGTTTAAGATGTCCCTGTGTAATTTCTACGTTTTAGTCAACAAAACTAATTTATGAAAGATTTTATCTCGAAAATATATGGTAGTTAAGCCTGATTGGAGAAAAGAATAAGAGGATCCAATGATTGGTATACGGACGCAATATGTAATTTATAACTAGTAGCGCAAGCACTGGACCTGCAGAGGACCTCGGTGTTCATCTTCAACTGGGTCAATCTGAACGATTTTAGGTATTTCTTAATCACGAAAAACAATGGAGGACTTTTTCTTTCAATCTCAACCGGGAGCTCAAGATGAAGTATTGGTACTTCGCTTAATTAGAATTATAATTCAGGTAGTTACAGTCGCTTTCATTCTCAATATTCAAATAATGAATGCATTTTTGTTTCTTGAAGAATGGAATCAAGTGGGTTAGTCGGGCCCAGCATTAAATAATATATTGATGCTACTCTAAAACAACAGTTATTTTACTTATGATCTTCCACTTCCATTTCATAATGAGAAATCAATTTTCTTGATTGTTAAATTATACAACGTTAGGTAAAGTTGAAACTTATTATTGAAGTATATACAGAGTTATATACGTTAATTATTGTAGCACAGCTATCCAAGGCTCAACCAGGCCTTGATGTGATTGAAGCACTTTACAAATCAATAGTAAATAGAGTTAATGAGTGTATTGATGAGGAGGGAGAACACACTCATTATTGAGCCGGGCAGTGATATAAGTAAGATTCAAATAATAAACTTCATTCTTCTTCCTAATTCAAAAAAGCATTTCGAGGGCCCACCACTGTATTCTATGGATGTAGACAACGATAGTTCTGATCTTCATTGAATTCTGAGCTTTATATAGCCTAAAAGAATGTAGTTATATGCGAAATTACAATTTTTGTACAGTGTATTCCATGTGTTGGCATTTGCGCTAACTTTAACAAGTAAGATTAATAATTTAAAATTACTGTGTTATATCTTATATTGTATTTATTTTGATTTACCACCTCCTCATCTAATGTCTAGAGCAGTTAGAAGTAGATAGCTTACGAAAACCGTAGATAAAAATAATTTGGCGCTTCCAGTTCCGAATAACGACGATATTGCAATTACCGATTTGGAAATAGTTAAGCAGCCTTAATTCGAGCCAGCAGCTGAATTGAACTTGATTCCTTCAAAACAAATTTAAACAAAGCCCAATCAGCCTCAACCTGATCTCAAACCGCAACTCAAACCCGAAATCGACTCGCGCCAGCTGAAGCAGCAGGAAATCATAAACAAGAGGCTTGAGAACAACAAGCGCGCGCTCGAGGAGGAGCAGGCGATAAACCAGCTCATGAACAAACCGAGCAAGTCATCCAACAAAATCGAGGTCATTGATCAATTGCACCAGCCACAGCCGGATTTGCTCAAGCAAATCAACTCAGTAGACCTTAAACAGTTCGTTAACGATGAAATCCCCCTCAAAGCCGAACTAACCATTAAATACGAACCAGAGGAGAACCCAATCACCCAAATTCAGAACGAGGTCACCAAATTCAGGCAACTCCTCCCAGAACCAAAACAAGAAGAACAAAAAACAAAAATAACTCAAAAGGAACCGAAAACGCTCCTTGAAAAGATCCAAAATGAAAAGGACTCAGTCGAAAGCATCAACTTAGCACTTTCCAAGGTCCAAATGCACACGAAAAAAGCAGAAGTGGCCCCAAAAATATCAGCCAAGGACCAAGTATTAAGCCTGCTCGAAATACAACCAGAGCACGATAAGGACTACACCGGACCACGCCCGTAGTACCTCAGAGTACAACTAGCTCAGATTCCAGAAAGAAGAGCAACCCCAGTTGAAGTGGTAGAAGAAGAACCAGCACCAGCCCCGAAATAAGTACGCCTCACACCAAAAGAAAAACTCATGCTGGCTATTGGCGAAGAACTACCAGTAAAAGCCAAAATTATTAATGAACCTGTTGAACAAGTGAATTACGGAACAAAGTACTCTGCTCAAGCCAAATAAAGCCTGTCGGACAGATAATCCCAAGTTCTACAGCAAAGCTAATTCGATCACCCGGACAGGAAGAACCAATACAAAACGGAGATAAATTTGCGCGCACAATCTCTCATTAACTTTGTGGAACTCGAAGACGTGAAACTCGTCACCGAGCCGAAACCAGAGTAAGTAGCCCTGCAACTGTAAGACCTGAAGGAAAACTTAGCTTTCCAACATGTGCAGCAAGTTAAGCTGAACCAAAAGACCAAAGAAACGATACAGAAACTCAGACTCTGGTCAAACGACCAACCAGAAAACACCCCTGAAATGAACGAGCTGCTAGCTCAGAAAGAAATGATGCAGAAGCCAGTCTTCAAAATCGAGATAAAACAGGAAAACAAGCTCAACCAAGTGCTTAACAAGCTGAACGGAATCTTGAACAAAGAAATCGGCGAGAGCAAGCAGATGGACAAAGAAGTTAGGAACGCGGTTCAATCTGCTGAGAAGAACTACAACCAGCAGAAGTACGACGCTGAGATGAAAATCTTGCAAGAAGAAGCCACTGAAAAACTCATTGAATAAGAAAACGTCAAGAACCAAATCATAGGCAGAATGAACCTGCAGGACAAGAGCAGAAGAGACGGGCTTTCTAAGTTGGTTGAGGAGCAGGAAGCTAACGTATTAAAAGAGCTTTACATGCGCGATAACCTGCAACACGGCCACAAAATAGACGTCTTAGATAAACTCGACCTCCTGGACAAGATTGACATCGACGAGGAGATAATCCGCGTGGAGAAGTTCAAGCAAACCCTAAAGGAGAAACAAGAGCTCAGACAGTCTCGCTCCAAATCAGGTTCTCAGCTTTAATCTCAATTACAATCATAGTTGTAATAAGAATCTCAGCCAGTAAGACAGCCCTCTTTCGAGCTGCTTCAACAGTTCGCCCAGTTTTAGGAAATCGAAGTTCAGTTCAATTAAGAACAGATCATGCAGCTCTGCCAGATAAACTTCACCATGCAGGAGGGACAGCTTTTGATGAACATCTGGGAGCAGAACAAGACCTACGTTATTGACACGGTCATGATGAACCAGCTTGAGAACAAGAAGCACGACGCTGTATTTGAGATTAAAAGAGCTTAGCTTGGGCCACAGTTGAATAAGATAGACAGGGTGCTCAACTTCTCGTGCGGAAAACAGGAGTGGACGCTCATCATGGGTCAGAGAGAATACGACAGGTGGGTAAAGGCGCTTGAAGAAATGAACGTGATTTGACTTTAATTATTTAAAAATTATTTACTGTTAGCAAATATTGAAAGCACAAATAGATATGTATATAAGTATAAGTGGCTCACAGCTGATATTTTACAAAAATTAATAAATCTGAGAAGGCTGTTTAGGTGGTAATCCTTAATAAATCTTTAATATGAGGTATGATATTGAGATTGTGTAGTGTTTCAGAGTTTTTATTTGTGCTGTATCACGATTTATAAGATGAATATGGAATGATTAAATTGAAATATACTGGACCTTAGAAATATTGATAAGGTTGCAGTTACTTAACAAAGAAGGAAAGATTGAAATACTATGACTTTACTATCTTTGAGATAACCATAAATTCAATTAAGTTACTTTTACTTTTATATTTTATCTAAATCATCTCACTCATGTTGCAAACCCACAATTATCAGTGGTTTTTCCGAGCATGCCTGCTAAAAATCTTTTGCCTAGCATTTTTATTATAGTAGTTAAGATATTTAATTCAATTACACCAAAATATTTTTTATACGTGAGTTATTTTTCACTATGAAAGTCAATTATTATATTTTCAAAAATAGTTCAGTTAGTTCAACGATAACTTCCGAGGTCAATAATGTTAGTTCAAAACAGAACTAATCCAGTTTGTCTGAGGAAGCTATTCAAAGTAACAATTATAAAATATGAGGTATGAAATTGAGACTAGGTTGTGGTAGCGTTATTGTGTAACAAAGTTGGGATTTGTGGATTGCCATGATTTATGAGATTAAGATGGAATGATTGAATTGAGCCTTAGTTATCAATGATAATGTTACAGTTAAATGAGTCATTATATTTTCAGATTTATAACAAAACTTCATAAATATTCTCAAAACGCAATTACTCTCTTGTCGAATTACAATATAATTTGAATAGTAATTTCTATTTATCAGAATATATTGAAATTAATTCTATATTGTGGTTGTTATATGCACGCAAAGGCATACAAACGCGAAAATCTGCACAAAAACCTAGCAAACTAAGTTTAAATTTCCTTTGTAAAATTAAAGCACACAAGCGAAACGACGAGCCATTCGAGAACAGCGTCATGTGGATCTCAAATTAGCTAGTACAATATAACTTTTGAAGTCGAAGCACGAGCGAGCGAGCGAGTTAAGACGCCATTGGAAAGATGCTGATCTGAAAGAGTATTATGAGTAACTCTGCTGTGATCTAGAAGATGTAATAAACGTTTACGTTGAAGACCCCAAAGTCACCTACTAATAAGATTCTATTATTTATACCTCTAAGTAATATTAATTATTTATGAATTTAAATTGTCAACTTATCTGTATTGTTTTGTTTCAAATGAAGCTTTACACTAAGTTAGGTAACACTTCCATACATTGAAAAGTATTGAATAATAACATGACTTTAATTCAGTATTATTTTGAACAGTACTTTTACTTAAAATTGTAAATATATGGTGATATATATATATTTATAGACAATATTATAGTTTAATAAAGTTTAGTTTTAGTCACACAATCTTATATTTCATATAACATTACAATGACGTATTAAATAAATTTTGTAAATTGTAAATGTATTTATTAAAACACATCGCTATAATGTAATAGTACATTAATCTATTAAAAAGAACTAGTATAAAGAGTATTTACTGCATCGTCTTTCACAAATTTAAAGGATTTATGCATCTATTCTGACGTACAAGTTATTTGCTATTGTTATTCTAATGATAACTTCTGAAGAATCCGAAAATTATGCAATAATTAACAAACTTTGGTTGGTCGCATAAGCCAATTAGAGTGAAAATCTGGGTATATTTTCCGATTTACATATTAAATAAAATGTGTTATAGTTGGTAAGGCAATAATTAAGTGAGAAGTATATCACTTTCTCGAGACGGCACAAACGAACATAATACACCAGACCTTATATCGAACACGTGTATGCTCTATCTTAAGTTATGTTAGAATTTTCAGAATTATTCAAATTTGATAACGTGTTTTTGATTATTGCTATGTCTGTTTTTATAGCATCTTGATTATCATACAAAGAAGCAATGTCAGCGTATAATATAAGTCGTTTAATTGATATAATAAATATCAATATACATAGTAATCAAATATTTGAAAATAAAAGTGTAAAATACTAAATATTGATTATCATGTCAAAAATCCACAATCGTTGGCGTCATACCATTAATTATCAGTGCAATAATAATTATTACTTCCGCCGTATTGACAACATAACTATAATTTAGTACAAAAACCAGTTAAATAGTTTTAATTATAATAAAAGGCGGTACATTTACAACCTCCATTATAAAATATTTATCCTTTAGCAGGGCAGGTGCATTTTCCATTTGAATACGCCAGACCTTATGTCGAACAGGTGTATTCTCTATCTGCAGTGATGTTAGAGCTTCCAGAACTATTCAAATTTGAAAGCGTATTTCTAATAATTGCTATTTCTGCTTTTATGTTATCTTATGTTGCATATAACGAAACAATATCAGCATTCTAGATAGAATTATTTATCATCGCTTCATTTCTCAATTATAAAATATTTGACTATATGTTACTTAGAGATTGAACAGTTTGTTAGTTATTAGTTGTTATAGATTAATTTACGAACTAAATTTATAAATTTACTTATACAAGCTATTATTGAGTTTCAGCCACATATTGTTAAATAGAGCTATTTATATTGGTTAATATTCCAAAATATTGTTAATCCATGTTTGTTATATTTCCGATTAAATATATCTCTATATTAGTAAGCTGCGATACTATATCTATGCATTATTATCCATTTAATAAATACCCGTGAGAACAGACACACTATTTATCATTAAATATAAATGGATTTAAGCAAGATAGAGTCTAGTTGGCTTCATTTAGCTGTCCATACAGTAGCTAAAGAACGCATAGTCCATACGCTGGTAAAAATAATTAGGAACATATATTTAAACAACTTACTTTAGGTTGTTATGTTAACTATAGCAATGCGGCATACTGTTCTCCGATATAATTTGGTAAATTTGTACACACAGTTACATGTTGAATGATCATTTCCGTCTGATTAGAAAGCTACGAGGCTAAGTATCCATTGTCATTATTTTCATTAAAACTATATCCAGAAATGGAGACGTCTTAAACATCAATTTAAGTGCCATTTGAAACCGTATACACTAACCCACTAGCGTGTTAACAATTAAATCTGAACTCAATTTATGATAAACTTAAATTCATGATGTTTAATGATTTTTACATAATTGTAGAAAGATATTATCCAGAGGCGTCAAATACCATTGAAGTATTATATAAATTTACATCGCATTATAAACAAATAAGAGAGCCTTATAATATAGAAAAATATATAGTTACATTCAAAACTGAGCTTAATATTGTCTAGTTATTAGTGTTCATGCCAAATATAGCAAAATTATTTACATCGGCGACGTCTAACTAAATGTTGGACTGTATCATGGCTTCATTATATAAAAATATATTATTTGAATATTGGGTAAAATACATTTTGTTTTACAATTAAATATTATTCAAATACTTGGATTTTAAACAATATACATACTAATTGCTATCAACCACGATTTAATTGTTACATACGGTACTATTTTTTGTAGTTAGTTATTTAAACAATATAGAACATATTGCAATCATAATTTAAATATATTATATAATCATAAAAGTATTTAAGCGATCTAAATTAGATTTAGATAATAAATTATTTAATGGTTATTATTCTATAGCAAATATATTAATATATAGTTCTCACTCAGCATCCGAAATCCCCATTTCCACACGCGTAATTGAGAGTTATCTTAGCTCATAACATGGCCTCTACACACAAAATACCACCACTCGATGGCAGAATATTTTCCTCTACTTTTATAATCAACTCTAGCGATTCCATTTTTCTCTTCATTTTATTTCTTCAAATGTTTTGCTTATACTTTTAATCTATCAGTATTTCGATACACGATCCAAACTATCATGGCCCCTCCAACAGCCGGATCAGATAGCAATTAATGAGTCAATATGACAAGCTACCTAGCTCCTCATATGAATTTTTAGTCCCTAAATTATTTAATGGTTATTATTCTTTAGCATAATAAAATTCTGATATTTTACAAAAATTAATAAATCTGAGAAGGCTGTTTAGGTGGTAATCCTTAATAAATCTTTAATATGAGGTATGATATTGAGATTGTGTAGTGTTTCAGAGTTTGTATTTGTGCTGTATCACGATTTATAAGATGAATATGGAATGATTAAATTGAAATATACTGGACCTTAGAAATATTGATAAGGTTGCAGTTACTTAACAAAGAAGGAAAGATTGAAATACTATGACTTTACTATCTTTGAGATAACCATAAATTCAATTAAGTTACTTTTACTTTTATATTTTATCTAAATCATCTCACTCATGTTGCAAACCCACAATTATCAGTGGTTTTTCCGAGCATGCCTGCTAAAAATCTTTTGCCTAGCATTTTTATTATAGTAGTTAAGATATTTAATTCAATTACACCAAAATATTTTTTATACGTGAGTTATTTTTCACTATGAAAGTCAATTATTATATTTTCAAAAATAGTTCAGTTAGTTCAACGATAACTTCCGAGGTCAATAATGTTAGTTCAAAACAGAACTAATCCAGTTTGTCTGAGGAAGCTATTCAAAGTAACAATTATAAAATATGAGGTATGAAATTGAGACTAGGTTGTGGTAGCGTTATTGTGTAACAAAGTTGGGATTTGTGGATTGCCATGATTTATGAGATTAAGATGGAATGATTGAATTGAGCCTTAGTTATCAATGATAATGTTACAGTTAAATGAGTCATTATATTTTCAGATTTATAACAAAACTTCATAAATATTCTCAAAACGCAATTACTCTCTTGTCGAATTACAATATAATTTGAATAGTAATTTCTATTTATCAGAATATATTGAAATTAATTCTATATTGTGGTTGTTATATGCACGCAAAGGCATACAAACGCGAAAATCTGCACAAAAACCTAGCAAACTAAGTTTAAATTTCCTTTGTAAAATTAAAGCACACAAGCGAAACGACGAGCCATTCGAGAACAGCGTCATGTGGATCTCAAATTAGCTAGTACAATATAACTTTTGAAGTCGAAGCACGAGCGAGCGAGCGAGTTAAGACGCCATTGGAAAGATGCTGATCTGAAAGAGTATTATGAGTAACTCTGCTGTGATCTAGAAGATGTAATAAACGTTTACGTTGAAGACCCCAAAGTCACCTACTAATAAGATTCTATTATTTATACCTCTAAGTAATATTAATTATTTATGAATTTAAATTGTCAACTTATCTGTATTGTTTTGTTTCAAATGAAGCTTTACACTAAGTTAGGTAACACTTCCATACATTGAAAAGTATTGAATAATAACATGACTTTAATTCAGTATTATTTTGAACAGTACTTTTACTTAAAATTGTAAATATATGGTGATATATATATATTTATAGACAATATTATAGTTTAATAAAGTTTAGTTTTAGTCACACAATCTTATATTTCATATAACATTACAATGACGTATTAAATAAATTTTGTAAATTGTAAATGTATTTATTAAAACACATCGCTATAATGTAATAGTACATTAATCTATTAAAAAGAACTAGTATAAAGAGTATTTACTGCATCGTCTTTCACAAATTTAAAGGATTTATGCATCTATTCTGACGTACAAGTTATTTGCTATTGTTATTCTAATGATAACTTCTGAAGAATCCGAAAATTATGCAATAATTAACAAACTTTGGTTGGTCGCATAAGCCAATTAGAGTGAAAATCTGGGTATATTTTCCGATTTACATATTAAATAAAATGTGTTATAGTTGGTAAGGCAATAATTAAGTGAGAAGTATATCACTTTCTCGAGACGGCACAAACGAACATAATACACCAGACCTTATATCGAACACGTGTATGCTCTATCTTAAGTTATGTTAGAATTTTCAGAATTATTCAAATTTGATAACGTGTTTTTGATTATTGCTATGTCTGTTTTTATAGCATCTTGATTATCATACAAAGAAGCAATGTCAGCGTATAATATAAGTCGTTTAATTGATATAATAAATATCAATATACATAGTAATCAAATATTTGAAAATAAAAGTGTAAAATACTAAATATTGATTATCATGTCAAAAATCCACAATCGTTGGCGTCATACCATTAATTATCAGTGCAATAATAATTATTACTTCCGCCGTATTGACAACATAACTATAATTTAGTACAAAAACCAGTTAAATAGTTTTAATTATAATAAAAGGCGGTACATTTACAACCTCCATTATAAAATATTTATCCTTTAGCAGGGCAGGTGCATTTTCCATTTGAATACGCCAGACCTTATGTCGAACAGGTGTATTCTCTATCTGCAGTGATGTTAGAGCTTCCAGAACTATTCAAATTTGAAAGCGTATTTCTAATAATTGCTATTTCTGCTTTTATGTTATCTTATGTTGCATATAACGAAACAATATCAGCATTCTAGATAGAATTATTTATCATCGCTTCATTTCTCAATTATAAAATATTTGACTATATGTTACTTAGAGATTGAACAGTTTGTTAGTTATTAGTTGTTATAGATTAATTTACGAACTAAATTTATAAATTTACTTATACAAGCTATTATTGAGTTTCAGCCACATATTGTTAAATAGAGCTATTTATATTGGTTAATATTCCAAAATATTGTTAATCCATGTTTGTTATATTTCCGATTAAATATATCTCTATATTAGTAAGCTGCGATACTATATCTATGCATTATTATCCATTTAATAAATACCCGTGAGAACAGACACACTATTTATCATTAAATATAAATGGATTTAAGCAAGATAGAGTCTAGTTGGCTTCATTTAGCTGTCCATACAGTAGCTAAAGAACGCATAGTCCATACGCTGGTAAAAATAATTAGGAACATATATTTAAACAACTTACTTTAGGTTGTTATGTTAACTATAGCAATGCGGCATACTGTTCTCCGATATAATTTGGTAAATTTGTACACACAGTTACATGTTGAATGATCATTTCCGTCTGATTAGAAAGCTACGAGGCTAAGTATCCATTGTCATTATTTTCATTAAAACTATATCCAGAAATGGAGACGTCTTAAACATCAATTTAAGTGCCATTTGAAACCGTATACACTAACCCACTAGCGTGTTAACAATTAAATCTGAACTCAATTTATGATAAACTTAAATTCATGATGTTTAATGATTTTTACATAATTGTAGAAAGATATTATCCAGAGGCGTCAAATACCATTGAAGTATTATATAAATTTACATCGCATTATAAACAAATAAGAGAGCCTTATAATATAGAAAAATATATAGTTACATTCAAAACTGAGCTTAATATTGTCTAGTTATTAGTGTTCATGCCAAATATAGCAAAATTATTTACATCGGCGACGTCTAACTAAATGTTGGACTGTATCATGGCTTCATTATATAAAAATATATTATTTGAATATTGGGTAAAATACATTTTGTTTTACAATTAAATATTATTCAAATACTTGGATTTTAAACAATATACATACTAATTGCTATCAACCACGATTTAATTGTTACATACGGTACTATTTTTTGTAGTTAGTTATTTAAACAATATAGAACATATTGCAATCATAATTTAAATATATTATATAATCATAAAAGTATTTAAGCGATCTAAATTAGATTTAGATAATAAATTATTTAATGGTTATTATTTAGAGTTGGGTAATTCCACGTATAACGTCCGATTTGGTCCACGTCCGACCATGACGTGGTAATTGTACGTGGTAATTTAAAATTTTCGATCATGAAAGTTGTGAGTAGTCATTTTTTGCATTTTTAGCTCATTCCAAAATGTGGTGTAGGTGGTCGATAATAAGTGATTTAATATATAGTGTGACATCATATTAAATTTTATTCCACCTCTAATTAACAATAAATATTACAATCTAAATTCTTATATTTATTGAAACCCAAAACATTTTAAAATGGAATAAATATGTTCAAAATATTATAATTATACTGCAAAATGTATTTTTATGATGAAAAAACTCTAAAATATTGAGTATTTTATATATATTTTAACTTCATAATAATTATTCTGAATAGGGCTAAATTGTCTTTATTTTCAGCTAAAATCTGTTAAAAATTGGGCTTAAACTGATAGCTCCCCGGAAATCTGCAAATATAACATATTTGTTAAGTTGAAATAATTGCAAAATTACCACGTCCATCATTAATTACCACGTCAGTTTTGCAATTCCCACGTAAAATTACCCATCTCTTGTTATTATTCTATAGCAAATATATTAATATATAGTTCTCACTCAGCATCCGAAATCCCCATTTCCACACGCGTAATTGAGAGTTATCTTAGCTCATAACATGGCCTCTACACACAAAATACCACCACTCGATGGCAGAATATTTTCCTCTACTTTTATAATCAACTCTAGCGATTCCATTTTTCTCTTCATTTTATTTCTTCAAATGTTTTGCTTATACTTTTAATCTATCAGTATTTCGATACACGATCCAAACTATCATGGCCCTTCCAACAGCCGGATCAGATAGCAATTAATGAGTCAATATGACAAGCTACCTAGCTCCTCATATGAATTTTTAGTCCCTAAATTATTTAATGGTTATTATTCTTTAGCATATTATATATACAAATAATGAATAAACCACAGCCAAAATATGGTCAAAATGAATATAAAGCGATAGCTGACGCAAAATAGGAAACCAAGCCTATCTTAACGAAAGCCTAGAAGAAGAAGCTCCAAATGGAATATCAGAAATAGTTTATCTAACAAGAAAAAACTAAGAAAGATATCAACGCGTCTAAACCCTAGGAAATAGCCAATCAACCACTGGCAATATACCCCGAAATTAGGAATTTGCAAATAACAAATAAACTAAAATGGAACCTAGGAACCTAATCAAGTTAATGAAACAATGCATCAAAGGCAACCATCATCAAACAATGACAATTCAATGAATCAACCTCCCGTGCAAGCCGAAGGAAATAACGAGCAAAACGAAACTGCGAAGCGAGAACCAGTTTTTAAAAAGTAAGTTAGCGAATCAGGTGAAACTGGTCCGCCAACAACTCAGTGAGGGCCCTGCTTGGTCTTTACTGAGTGGGCATAAATGACGGGTTGAGCCCGTTTTGAAAGTGGAAACACTGGCGTGCGAGAGCCTATATATCGCTTTCGAAAGCTTCAATGAAGTCTGTTTGTACCGTCTCGAGGAAGTGATATATATATAATCCACAAATCAGTTAACACTAGATTTAAAGTTTTAACGATACTGAAGCAAGTAGTCCCACTCATCACCGAGCCGAAACCAGAGTAAGTAGCCCTGCAACTGTAAGACCTGAAGGAAAACTTAGCTTTCCAACATGTGCAGCAAGTTAAGCTGAACCAAAAGACCAAAGAAACGATACAGAAACTCAGACTCTGGTCAAACGACCAACCAGAAAACACCCCTGAAATGAACGAGCTGCTAGCTCAGAAAGAAATGATGCAGAAGCCAGTCTTCAAAATCGAGATAAAGCAGGAAAACAAGCTCAACCAAGTGCTTAACAAGTTGAACGGCATCTTGAACAAAGAAATCGGCGAGAGCAAGCAGATGGACAAGGAAGTTAGAAACGCGGTTCAATCTGCGGAGAAGAACTACAACCAGCAGAAGTACGACGCAGAGATGAAAATCTTGCAAGAAGAAGCCACTGAAAAGCTCATTGAACAGGAAAACGTCAAGAACCAAATCATCGGCAGAATGAACCTGCAGGACAAGAGCAGAAGAGACGGGCTTTCTAAGTTGGTTGAGGAGCAGGAAGCTAACGTATTAAAAGAGCTTTACATGCGCGATAACCTGCAACACGGCCACAAAATAGACGTCTTAGATAAACTCGACCTCCTGGACAAGATTGACATCGACGAGGAGATAATCCGCGTGGAGAAGTTCAAGCAAACCCTAAAGGAGAAACAAGAGCTCAGACAGTCTCGCTCCAAATCAGGTTCTCAGCTTTAATCTCAATTACAATCATAGTTGTAATAAGAATCTCAGCCAGTAAGACAGCCCTCTTTCGAGCTGCTTCAACAGTTCGCCCAGTTTTAGGAAATCGAAGTTCAGTTCAATTAAGAACAGATCATGCAGCTCTGCCAGATAAACTTCACTATACAGGAGGGACAGCTTTTGATGAACATCTGGGAGCAGAACAAGACCTACGTTATTGACACGGTCATGATGAACCAGCTGGAGAACAAGAAGCACGACGCTGTATTTGAGATTAAAAGAGCTTAGCTTGGGCCACAGTTGAATAAGATAGACAGGGTGCTCAACTTCTCGTGCGGAAAACAGGAGTGGACGCTCATCATGGGTCAGAGAGAATACGACAGGTGGGTAAAGGCGCTTGAAGAAATGAACGTGATTTGACTTTAATTATTTAAAAATTATTTACTGTTAGCAAATATTGAAAGCACAAATAGATATGTATATAAGTATAAGTGGCTCACAGCTGATATTTTACAAAAATTAATAAATCTGAGAAGGCTGTTTAGGTGGTAATCCTTAATAAATCTTTAATATGAGGTATGATATTGAGATTGTGTAGTGTTTCAGAGTTTTTATTTGTGCTGTATCACGATTTATAAGATGAATATGGAATGATTAAATTGAAATATACTGGACCTTAGAAATATTGATAAGGTTGCAGTTACTTAACAAAGAAGGAAAGATTGAAATACTATGACTTTACTATCTTTGAGATAACCATAAATTCAATTAAGTTACTTTTACTTTTATATTTTATCTAAATCATCTCACTCATGTTGCAAACCCACAATTATCAGTGGTTTTTCCGAGCATGCCTGCTAAAAATCTTTTGCCTAGCATTTTTATTATAGTAGTTAAGATATTTAATTCAATTACACCAAAATATTTTTTATACGTGAGTTATTTTTCACTATGAAAGTCAATTATTATATTTTCAAAAATAGTTCAGTTAGTTCAACGATAACTTCCGAGGTCAATAATGTTAGTTCAAAACAGAACTAATCCAGTTTGTCTGAGGAAGCTATTCAAAGTAACAATCATAAAATATGAGGCATGAAATTGAGACTAGGTTGTGGTAGCGTTATTGTGTAACAAAGTTGGGATTTGTGGATTGCCATGATTTATGAGATTAAGATGGAATGATTGAATTGAGCCTTAGTTATCAATGATAATGTTACAGTTAAATGAGTCATTATATTTTCAGATTTATAACAAAACTTCATAAATATTCTCAAAACGCAATTACTCTCTTGTCGAATTACAATATAATTTGAATAGTAATTTCTATTTATCAGAATATATTGAAATTAATTCTATATTGTGGTTGTTATATGCACGCAAAGGCATACAAACGCGAAAATCTGCACAAAAACCTAGCAAACTAAGTTTAAATTTCCTTTGTAAAATTAAAGCACACAAGCGAAACGACGAGCCATTCGAGAACAGCGTCATGTGGATCTCAAATTAGCTAGTACAATATAACTTTTGAAGTCGAAGCACGAGCGAGCGAGCGAGTTAAGACGCCATTGGAAAGATGCTGATCTGAAAGAGTATTATGAGTAACTCTGCTGTGATCTAGAAGATGTAATAAACGTTTACGTTGAAGACCCCAAAGTCACCTACTAATAAGATTCTATTATTTATACCTCTAAGTAATATTAATTATTTATGAATTTAAATTGTCAACTTATCTGTATTGTTTTGTTTCAAATGAAGCTTTACACTAAGTTAGGTAACACTTCCATACATTGAAAAGTATTGAATAATAACATGACTTTAATTCAGTATTATTTTGAACAGTACTTTTACTTAAAATTGTAAATATATGGTGATATATATATATTTATAGACAATATTATAGTTTAATAAAGTTTAGTTTTAGTCACACAATCTTATATTTCATATAACATTACAATGACGTATTAAATAAATTTTGTAAATTGTAAATGTATTTATTAAAACACATCGCTATAATGTAATAGTACATTAATCTATTAAAAAGAACTAGTATAAAGAGTATTTACTGCATCGTCTTTCACAAATTTAAAGGATTTATGCATCTATTCTGACGTACAAGTTATTTGCTATTGTTATTCTAATGATAACTTCTGAAGAATCCGAAAATTATGCAATAATTAACAAACTTTGGTTGGTCGCATAAGCCAATTAGAGTGAAAATCTGGGTATATTTTCCGATTTACATATTAAATAAAATGTGTTATAGTTGGTAAGGCAATAATTAAGTGAGAAGTATATCACTTTCTCGAGACGGCACAAACGAACATAATACACCAGACCTTATATCGAACACGTGTATGCTCTATCTTAAGTTATGTTAGAATTTTCAGAATTATTCAAATTTGATAACGTGTTTTTGATTATTGCTATGTCTGTTTTTATAGCATCTTGATTATCATACAAAGAAGCAATGTCAGCGTATAATATAAGTCGTTTAATTGATATAATAAATATCAATATACATAGTAATCAAATATTTGAAAATAAAAGTGTAAAATACTAAATATTGATTATCATGTCAAAAATCCACAATCGTTGGCGTCATACCATTAATTATCAGTGCAATAATAATTATTACTTCCGCCGTATTGACAACATAACTATAATTTAGTACAAAAACCAGTTAAATAGTTTTAATTATAATAAAAGGCGGTACATTTACAACCTCCATTATAAAATATTTATCCTTTAGCAGGGCAGGTGCATTTTCCATTTGAATACGCCAGACCTTATGTCGAACAGGTGTATTCTCTATCTGCAGTGATGTTAGAGCTTCCAGAACTATTCAAATTTGAAAGCGTATTTCTAATAATTGCTATTTCTGCTTTTATGTTATCTTATGTTGCATATAACGAAACAATATCAGCATTCTAGATAGAATTATTTATCATCGCTTCATTTCTCAATTATAAAATATTTGACTATATGTTACTTAGAGATTGAACAGTTTGTTAGTTATTAGTTGTTATAGATTAATTTACGAACTAAATTTATAAATTTACTTATACAAGCTATTATTGAGTTTCAGCCACATATTGTTAAATAGAGCTATTTATATTGGTTAATATTCCAAAATATTGTTAATCCATGTTTGTTATATTTCCGATTAAATATATCTCTATATTAGTAAGCTACGATACTATATCTATGCATTATTATCCATTTAATAAATACCCGTGAGAACAGACACACTATTTATCATTAAATATAAATGGATTTAAGCAAGATAGAGTCTAGTTGGCTTCATTTAGCTGTCCATACAGTAGCTAAAGAACGCATAGTCCATACGCTGGTAAAAATAATTAGGAACATATATTTAAACAACTTACTTTAGGTTGTTATGTTAACTATAGCAATGCGGCATACTGTTCTCCGATATAATTTGGTAAATTTGTACACACAGTTACATGTTGAATGATCATTTCCGTCTGATTAGAAAGCTACGAGGCTAAGTATCCATTGTCATTATTTTCATTAAAACTATATCCAGAAATGGAGACGTCTTAAACATCAATTTAAGTGCCATTTGAAACCGTATACACTAACCCACTAGCGTGTTAACAATTAAATCTGAACTCAATTTATGATAAACTTAAATTCATGATGTTTAATGATTTTTACATAATTGTAGAAAGATATTATCCAGAGGCGTCAAATACCATTGAAGTATTATATAAATTTACATCGCATTATAAACAAATAAGAGAGCCTTATAATATAGAAAAATATATAGTTACATTCAAAACTGAGCTTAATATTGTCTAGTTATTAGTGTTCATGCCAAATATAGCAAAATTATTTACATCGGCGACGTCTAACTAAATGTTGGACTGTATCATGGCTTCATTATATAAAAATATATTATTTGAATATTGGGTAAAATACATTTTGTTTTACAATTAAATATTATTCAAATACTTGGATTTTAAACAATATACATACTAATTGCTATCAACCACGATTTAATTGTTACATACGGTACTATTTTTTGTAGTTAGTTATTTAAACAATATAGAACATATTGCAATCATAATTTAAATATATTATATAATCATAAAAGTATTTAAGCGATCTAAATTAGATTTAGATAATAAATTATTTAATGGTTATTATTCCTATAGCAAATATATTAATATATAGTTCTCACTCAGCATCCGAAATCCCCATTTCCACACGCGTAATTGAGAGTTATCTTAGCTCATAACATGGCCTCTACACACAAAATACCACCACTCGATGGCAGAATATTTTCCTCTACTTTTATAATCAACTCTAGCGATTCCATTTTTCTCTTCATTTTATTTCTTCAAATGTTTTGCTTATACTTTTAATCTATCAGTATTTCGATACACGATCCAAACTATCATGGCCCTTCCAACAGCCGGATCAGATAGCAATTAATGAGTCAATATGACAAGCTACCTAGCTCCTCATATGAATTTTTAGTCCCTAAATTATTTAATGGTTATTATTCTTTAGCATATTATATATACAAATAATGAATAAACCACAGCCAAAATATGGTCAAAATGAATATAAAGCGATAGCTGACGCAAAATAGGAAACCAAGCCTATCTTAACGAAAGCCTAGAAGAAGAAGCTCCAAATGGAATATCAGAAATAGTTTATCTAACAAGAAAAAACTAAGAAAGATATCAACGCGTCTAAACCCTAGGAAATAGCCAATCAACCACTGGAATAAATCAACTCGGGTGAATATTTTGAGAACTAGATTTTTTGCGCCTTTTTTTTTGCGTTAACCGGGAGTTGAACCCGTGACCCTTCGTCCAGAACCCCAACGTCATAACCGTTCTGCCAAATAGCCCTACTAGAATTTATACTAAATGAAGTCAGATTTACACATATGAAATTTAGTATTAATTAACTGTATGATATATTGATTATTGATGATATACGTTTATGTACATACATTTATATTGATTATTTTTACTTTTTGAAAATATTTATGTGATGTTTATTTAATATGAATCAACACGAGTTAATCAGAACTAAATAATTAACATGGTTAATATAGTAACAATATCTAATTACTACATATTATTGGTTTCCTTAAACTAATTATATTAACTTGATAAATAGTAATACTACATAAATGATTTACTACACATGACCAAATGTAGGAAGTACATATATAAATTAATTATACTTTGATAATTATTGTAATCTACTCATAATATCTTAACATTATATAATGAATGAGACAACATAATATAACAATATAGGTTAATGTGAGTATTTATAATAATTATCAACAACAAACTATATATTCTAACGTAACTTGAATTATAAAAAGTGAATTAATACAACATAATTAATGCAAATAGAGTATAATAGTTCTAATTTCTTTTGAAATACTTATATGTTAGTTGTATATTTCAATATACAATATATGATAATGATGTTAATATTATGGTTGAATTTAATATTTTAATCATATTTATATAATGTTATATGGCATATCCACTCCAAGCAAAAGAAACAAATGCTAAATTATATTACTGCTGCAGGTATAATTAATAATAATATTGAAAACAATTATAATATTATTCTTGTTTATAAAATTTGAATCACTTTACTTTTCCAATTGCCTTTATCAGTTTTTCTGCTGCTGACAGAAATCTTTTAGCACTACCCTTGGAATTATGTTTTGGGTTATCATTTTTGAAGTTCTCTTTTTTAAGAATGGTTTGAATGTAATTGTTAATATCATCTAAATCTTCTTCCTCAACCCAACTAGCATTTTAAATTTGGTTCATCAATTCATCGTGCTTTTATAATGCCAACAACCTTCTTTCAGAAACAGGGTTTAAAATTGTTGAATTGACTGATTAATCTGATATTTCACTTAAAATTTCAGAATCGCTACCATATACTTGTTCATCTATTTATATTTGAGTTAAATTTTAATCTAAAACGGTCGCATTCATTGTAAGATCTTTCTCTGAATCTGAAGTTATATCAATTATTTCATTTTAGATATTCATTTTTCTTGACATCATATTGATCTAAGGGTGCCTTGGGATTTTTGGAGTCTGATATGTAAGTTTTATGGTGGTGACACCAAAATCCGTGTGCATGAGTTATTTTAATAGTCGTAATTGAGAAAAGGGTTTGTAATGCTAATTCCTTGTCATAGAAAAAGAATTTTTTAAGCGTTTCTTCATAGGACTCCATTTGTTCCAAAATTTTAACGTGTTGTTCATCCATTTGTTGAGAAGTGGAAAATGAAAAAGGGTCGATATAAGCTAATTATCAAAAATATCACTGTGTACAATAAAGGGCATGGGACAGGATGTGGAATCTGTTTTAATAAATGATGCATTAATGTTTTGTGACTTGGGACTTGTGACTGTTTTTACCGGGTGATTCCCCTGAGATAATCTCTTCCAACCACTGGCAATATACCCCGAAATTAGGAATTTGCAAATAACAAATAAACTAAAATGGAACCTAGGAACCTAATCAAGTTAATGAAACAATGCATCAAAGGCAACCATCATCAAACAATGACAATTCAATGAATCAACCTCCCGTGCAAGCCGAAGGAAATAACGAGCAAAACGAAACTGCGAAGCGAGAACCAGTTTTTAAAAAGTAAGTTAGCGAATCAGGTGAAACTGGTCCGCCAACAACTCAGTGAGGGCCCTGCTTGGTCTTTACTGAGTGGGCATAAATGACGGGTTGAGCCCGTTTTGAAAGTGGAAACACTGGCGTGCGAGAGCCTATATATCGCTTTCGAAAGCTTCAATGAAGTCTGTTTGTACCGTCTCGAGGAAGTGATATATATATATAATCCACAAATCAGTTAACACTAGATTTAAAGTTTTAACGATACTGAAGCAAGTAGTCCCACTCATCACCGAGCCGAAACCAGAGTAAGTAGCCCTGCAACTTTAAGACCCGAAGGAAAACTTAGCTTTCCAACATGTGCAGCAAGTTAAGCTGAACCAAAAGACCAAAGAAACGCTACAGAAACTCAGACTCTGGTCGAACGACCAACCAGAAAACACCCCTGAAATGAACGAGCTGCTAGCTCAGAAAGAAATGATGCAGAAGCCAGTCTTCAAAATCGAGATAAAGCAGGAAAACAAGCTCAACCAAGTGCTTAACAAGTTGAACGGCATCTTGAACAAAGAAATCGGCGAGAGCAAGCAGATGGACAAGGAAGTTAGAAACGCGGTTCAATCTGCGGAGAAGAACTACAACCAGCAGAAGTACGACGCAGAGATGAAAATCTTGCAAGAAGAAGCCACTGAAAAGCTCATTGAACAGGAAAACGTCAAGAACCAAATCATCGGCAGAATGAACCTGCAGGACAAGAGCAGAAGAGACGGGCTTTCTAAGTTGGTTGAGGAGCAGGAAGCTAACGTATTAAAAGAGCTTTACATGCGCGATAACCTGCAACACGGCCACAAAATAGACGTCTTAGATAAACTCGACCTCCTGGACAAGATCGACATCGACGAGGAGATAATCCGCGTGGAGAAGTTCAAGCAAACCCTGAAAGAGAAACAAGAGCTCAGATAGTCCCGCTCCAAATCCGGTTCTCAACTTTAATCTCAATTACAATCATAGTTGTAATAAGAATCTCAGCCAGTAAGACAGCCCTCTTTCGAGCTGCTTCAACAGTTCGCCCAGTTTTAGGAAATCGAAGTTCAGTTCAATTAAGAACAGATCATGCAGCTCTGCCAGATAAACTTCACCATGCAGGAGGGACAGCTTTTGATGAACATCTGGGAGCAGAACAAGACCTACGTTATTGACACGGTCATGATGAACCAGCTTGAGAACAAGAAGCACGACGCTGTATTTGAGATTAAAAGAGCTTAGCTTGGGCCACAGTTGAATAAGATAGACAGGGTGCTCAACTTCTCGTGCGGAAAACAGGAGTGGACGCTCATCATGGGTCAGAGAGAATACGACAGGTGGGTAAGGAAATGAATATATACAGTGAAATGAATATATAGTAGACTTATAGTAGTATCGTATAGTACTTAAAATTTCGTCATAAGTATTTTGAATTTCTTTGAAGAAAATGTATATAATAAGCAATATCGTTTACGGGACTCTGGATGCTAACTTGCTTTGGTTAATGCGTTGGCCGCATAGTGTACATAATTAATTCCAAAAACGTATGATTATTCGACTTGCAGTTTCTTGTACAGAAAAATGAACTAGTATAAAGTTAAGTCTGGCTCATTTGTTTGTATTGCAGCTGTTTATTTGAACCATCCATAACTTGAACTGAACATTTAAAATTCAGTACTATAATTATTTACTTTATTCTTATTATTTTATAGTGTCATCGAAATTTCGATGACTCAATTATGTAAAGTCATAAGTTAACTTTTAACTATTATAACTCTTTAGCAAAAAAGCTTTTTATAGACAATTTTTTGTGCGAGCTAGAAGCTTTTTATGAGGGGGAAACGCGAGCTTATGAATATTTATAACTGTGAGTAAAACTGATATATTATATTTACACTTCACTACCCATAGGTTCAGATAATCACTTGCACACAGTGAGCGAAATAATTATAATTTAGACTGCTGTCAATAATAACATTTTATTGGCAATATCTTCGAATGAATTTGACTATTTATTCGCTACTAATATTCTTTTTATTTGTCAACTAATGAACCACTGATATTTTATAATTTCAGCAATTCATGCTTCTTTAGTCTAAATTGAACCCAGTTCCCTTTTCTTCACTAAATAATTAACTGAATTTAATTGAGCTTTCCAATATCTAATATCGTTTTGACATAAAACTAAACTGAGTAATAATTCAATACTTACGGCAAACTAACTGATAGAAGTCGCACATCAACGTACTAGTATCACTTAGTTACTACTAAGTAATAGAATTCAAATTCTTCATATTAACTTCTTAAACCTTCCAGCTTCTTTGAAAGCTTGGCATGTTTAAAAAAGTATCAAATAATTGCTACTTTTTAAACTTAATTGAACTCGAAAATATTATAAATCTTCTTATTATATTGTAAAATTTTACCAGTTATTAATTCAGTATTATTTATGAATTTTCAATAAAAAACCATTTTTTATAGTTTTCGACTTGAAAATGGTTGCTTTGGAAATCTAAATTCTCTCAAAGTAATAGTAAACAAATAATAATACTATTTATATTCCGATAATATTTTGTTCATGTATAGCTACTTTATAAGTTACTAAAATTTAATATTTCGTTAGACTAGAAATTCTAGATTCAAAATCGCAAGAGTATGAACTCTCTTTAATGTATTTATCTCACTCGCCAACTGCATTCTCCCTGTACCAAACTATGCCGCATCCATCGAGATATTTACCAACGTATACACACGTGACACTAGAATCTGGAATAGTAATGATAGTAACATTTAATAGTAACGTAAATTATATACCTACCTGATAACATCTAGTGGATTCATTGTATTTACTTTTATTATCAATGTAAGTCTTCAATTATATTGATCATAGATTATAATTTGTTTTCATATATATATGTATCGGCTTATATCGCTAAAAGTCCACACGAATGATCGTTTTTTAAGATGTACCAATACAAACGCATTTCCGCAACCACAACTTAATTAAATATTGTTTTGGATAAGATATAAAATGACTCATTTAACTCTAACAATATCAAAAATAATAAAGCATTCAACTTTCATCTCATAAATCATTATTTAAAAAGTAAACTCTATTTATAATCTATTTTATTTTATATTTCCTTCCGAAATAGTCAAAATAGTAAGAACTAAAACTAGAAATTTATATACTTTGTCCATTTAATAGTGGTTATGACTTATACGAAGAAGCAACATTACGCCAGAGTCGTTAGTTACTTTGGTTGCGTAATATAATTCTCTCGTTAAAACTCATTAATTGCCTATTTTGAACTCTCTTTAATGTACGTACACACGTGACACTAGAATCTGGAATAGACGTGCAGTCAAAGTCACATATACACTGCTGAAATTAGCTTTCTAGACACTGTTTTACTTACACGCTTCGCCACCAGTCGGCTCGCGGTCAACAAACTACTTCGCACATCTGGTTATAATCCGTTGTGGTTGAAATAAATGTAAAGAGTTCACCAGTTTTGCACGCTTTTTACTCACTAATATAATTATCGGGCCACGCGGTTACATATTCTGAATTTTACGCATAGCTGTATTTGCATGCTATGATACCATACGTCATGTCGCAAGCTAAATGTAAGTTTCTGACACTTTCTTAAAATATTTCACAGCTAGTAGACCCCCGTGTCCAGTTAGACAACAGACTCGTGATATTTAACCGCTTCCAACTAGTTCACTTGAATTCTGCAATGCACAGAAACTACTAGTCGCATAAAGCTATTTTCTCTTGGAACATTTCTACACAACCTCATTATTGTTTTGAAATTCCAACAGAATGACAGACGAATGAATATAACTTGTGAGCGTATATTATTTTTAGGGTACTCAGCCAAGTATTCACATTTATTAAAACGAGTACTCATAGTATTACATTAAAATTCAACATCATAATAGAATAACGGCCAGTAAATCTTTTCCAAAAATCGATAATTCCAAGAATCGCTTTCCGAGTACTCTCGCGATATTTATGCAACTGAACATCACATTATAATTGTGAAACCGACGTCTTCTCTGTTTTAGCGCTCATTATTTTCATATTGAACTTGTTTGCACAAAATCGGGCCTCAGCGGGTTTCGGGAAACATCTTAACATGTGGGCACTTGTGAAAAGGCGTTTTAAATGTGAGTACTACAAAATAATGTGAGTATAATTTTGTAATTTATACAATCGAACCTCATAGCATAATATGAATATACAATTTGAAAAGAGCAAACGTGAAGCTTCTGCAATTTACTCCATGCTACGCGTTATATCGGAATTCTTCATGTCATAATGAGCAGTCTGGCTGTTCCAAACGGGAATATCTGTTACAATATAGCGCTTTTAGGGTGAAGGCCGCGTAACTTTGAATTCAAAAGCAGCTAGAATTTTCGTTCCACCTAGTATACTATTTAGCTTACTAGTTCTGCCAGATAAACAAAATTAGCCACTGATCTTGCAGCCAGGAGTATATTCTTAAGATCTCGGCGTTCAAGCGCAGCTGTTCATTTGGAGTATTATGTTGTTGGACATATGTCATTTTGTTTGAATCATGAATTTTCTAAATAATAATATTAACTCTAAATAGCTTCCCGAAAATCGACACATCACCATATCGTGTGATTTGCGGCAACACAGAAGTTCATAAAGCAAATCTATTAGATAGCAGCTGAGCGCAATAGATTCAAAATCGCAAGAGTATGAACTCTCTTTAATGTATTTATCTCACTCGCCAACTGCATTCTCCCTGTACCAAACTATGCCGCATCCATCGAGATATTTACCAACGTATACACACGTGACACTAGAATCTGGAATAGTAATGATAGTAACATTTAATAGTAACGTAAATTATATACCTACCTGATAACATCTAGTGGATTCATTGTATTTACTTTTATTATCAATGTAAGTCTTCAATTATATTGATCATAGATTATAATTTGTTTTCATATATATATAGTATATATCGCTAAAAGTCCACACGAATGATCGTTTTTAAGATGTACCAATACAAACGCATTTCCGCAACCACAACTTAATTAAATATTGTTTTGGATAAGATATAAAATGACTCATTTAACTCTAACAATATCAAAAATAATAAAGCATTCAACTTTCATCTCATAAATCATTATTTAAAAAGTAAACTCTATTTATAATCTTTTTTATTTTATATTTCCTTCCGAAATAGTCAAAATAGTAAGAACTAAAACTAAAAATTTATATATACTTTGTCCATTTAATAGTGGTTATGACTTATACGAAGAAGCAACATTACGCCAGAGTCGTTAGTTGCTTTGGTTGCGTAATATAATTCTCTCGTTAAAACTCATTAATTGCCTATTTTGAACTCTCTTTAATGTACGTACACACGTGACACTAGAATCTGGAATAGACGTGCAGTCAAAGTTACATATACACTGCTGAAATTAGCTTTCTAGACACTGTTTTACTTACACGCATCGCCATCAGTCGGCTCGCGGTCAACAAACTACTTCGCACATCTGGTTATAATCCGTTGTGGTTGAAATAAATGTAAAGAGTTCACCAGTTTTGCACGCTTTTTACTCACTAATAAAATTATCGGGCCACGCGGTTTCATATTCTGAATTTTACGCATAGCTGTATTTGCATGCTATGATACCATACGTCATGTCGCAAGCTAAATGTAAGTTTCTAACACTTTCTTAAAATATTTCACAGCTAGTAGACCCCCGTGTCCAGTTAGACAACAGACTCGTGATATTTAACCGCTTCCAACTAGTTCAGTTGAATTCTGCAATGCACAGAAACTACTAGTCGCATTAAGCTATTTTCTCTTGGAACATTTCTACACAACCTCATTATTGTTTTGAAATTCCAACAGAATGACAGACGAATGAATATAACTTGTGAGCGTATATTATTTTTAGGGTACTCAGCCAAGTATTCACATTTATTAAAACGAGTACTCATAGTATTACATTAAAATTCAACATCATAATAGAATAACGGCCAGTAAATCTTTTCCAAAAATCGATAATTCCAAGAATCGCTTTCCGAGTACTCTCGCGATATTTATGCAACTGAACATCACATTATAATTGTGAAACCGACGTCTTCTCTGTTTTAGCGCTCATTATTTTCATATTGAACTTGTTTGCACAAAATCGGGCCTCAGCGGGTTTCGGGAAACATCTTAACATGTGGGCACTTGTGAAAAGGCGTTTTAAATGTGAGTACTACAAAATAATGTGAGTATAATTTTGTAATTTATACAATCGAACCTCATAGCATAATATGAATATACAATTTGAAAAGAGCAAACGTGAAGCTTCTGCAATTTACTCCATGCTACGCGTTATATCGGAATTCTTCATGTCATAATGAGCAGTCTGGCTGTTCCAAACGGGAATATCTGTTACAATATAGCGCTTTTAGGGTGAAGGCCGCGTAACTTTGAATTCAAAAGCAGCTAGAATTTTCGTTCCACCTAGTATACTATTTAGCTTACTAGTTCTGCCAGATAAACAAAATTAGCCACTGATCTTGCAGCCAGGAGTATATTCTTAAGATCTCGGCGTTCAAGCGCAGCTGTTCATTTGGAGTATTATGTTGTTGGACATATGTCATTTTGTTTGAATCATGAATTTTCTAAATAATAATATTAACTCTAAATAGCTTCCCGAAAATCGACACATCACCATATCGTGTGATTTGCGGCAACACAGAAGTTCATAAAGCAAATCTATTAGATAGCAGCTGAGCGCAATAGATTCAAAATCGCAAGAGTATGAACTCTCTTTAATGTATTTATCTCACTCGCCAACTGCATTCTCCCTGTACCAAACTATGCCGCATCCATCGAGATATTTACCAACGTATACACACGTGACACTAGAATCTGGAATAGTAATGATAGTAACATTTAATAGTAACGTAAATTATATACCTACCTGATAACATCTAGTGGATTCATTGTATTTACTTTTATTATCAATGTAAGTCTTCAATTATATTGATCATAGATTATAATTTGTTTTCATATATATATGTATCGGCTTATATCGCTAAAAGTCCACACGAATGATCGTTTTTTAAGATGTACCAATACAAACGCATTTCCGCAACCACAACTTAATTAAATATTGTTTTGGATAAGATATAAAATGACTCATTTAACTCTAACAATATCAAAAATAATAAAGCATTCAACTTTCATCTCATAAATCATTATTTAAAAAGTAAACTCTATTTATAATCTATTTTATTTTATATTTCCTTCCGAAATAGTCAAAATAGTAAGAACTAAAACTAAAAATTTATATACTTTGTCCATTTAATAGTGGTTATGACTTATACGAAGAAGCAACATTACGCCAGAGTCGTTAGTTACTTTGGTTGCGTAATATAATTCTCTCGTTAAAACTCATTAATTGCCTATTTTGAACTCTCTTTAATGTACGTACACACGTGACACTAGAATCTGGAATAGACGTGCAGTCAAAGTCACATATACACTGCTGAAATTAGCTTTCTAGACACTGTTTTACTTACACGCTTCGCCACCAGTCGGCTCGCGGTCAACAAACTACTTCGCACATCTGGTTATAATCCGTTGTGGTTGAAATAAATGTAAAGAGTTCACCAGTTTTGCACGCTTTTTACTCACTAATATAATTATCGGGCCACGCGGTTACATATTCTGAATTTTACGCATAGCTGTATTTGCATGCTATGATACCATACGTCATGTCGCAAGCTAAATGTAAGTTTCTGACACTTTCTTAAAATATTTCACAGCTAGTAGACCCCCGTGTCCAGTTAGACAACAGACTCGTGATATTTAACCGCTTCCAACTAGTTCACTTGAATTCTGCAATGCACAGAAACTACTAGTCGCATAAAGCTATTTTCTCTTGGAACATTTCTACACAACCTCATTATTGTTTTGAAATTCCAACAGAATGACAGACGAATGAATATAACTTGTGAGCGTATATTATTTTTAGGGTACTCAGCCAAGTATTCACATTTATTAAAACGAGTACTCATAGTATTACATTAAAATTCAACATCATAATAGAATAACGGCCAGTAAATCTTTTCCAAAAATCGATAATTCCAAGAATCGCTTTCCGAGTACTCTCGCGATATTTATGCTTTCAAAACAGACTCAACCCGTATATATCACTTCCTCGAGACGGCACAAACAAACTTCATTGAGACTATACATGTATATATAGTATGAAGTAATAATAGTTGGGATTGAGAAATTTATTAAAAATGAAACTTTACTATTTTTAACTATTTATCAAAATCACAGTAATTGCTTTGGGATCGAGAACGAAATTAGAGCTGAAAATGAATGTGTGAGTTTGTTTTAGCTTGGTCGCGAATACTTTAGTAAAATTTTATTTAAAATATAATTTACACTCCACAGTTTCCACTCGAAATATGAATGTTAAATGTTAAGAGAACTGAAACACGGTTGGTTTTATGGTCAAACCCATCTGGGATTTATCGTGAAATTCATTTTAAAGATTTAAATAGACTTGGTTTCGCCAAAATAGTTATTTATGAATTGCTCATTTATTAATTTATGACTTAACTCACAAACAATTAATAATCTTAGGTAATTCGTTTATGATTAATTAGTTGCTATTCTACCCTATACGAAGATCTAATCAAACTTAATTTATCAGCTATCGCAAATTTTCTTGGATTAATTAACAAGCGAAACGGAGTCCTAGTTCAATATCTAAAATTCGATGCCATTTTACGGTCATCCAGACTTAATGTTGGAATATAACTGAAAAGAACAATAATTTCACCAATATCCTTGATACAACATATTTGTAATAATAAACTCGAAAATTGGTTATCCTCGATTTTCTATATTCTAGTAGAATAAGCTGGAGCGTTTACATGTCTGGAACTGTTAAGTGATTATTCACTTCGTTGTTATCAGCCATCAATTGTTCAAGTTTCGCTCGTTTATTAAACGATAAAATTAAAGGTAATGTTCTCAGAGTACTCAATTTCGTTTTGGCTTTCAATCTAATTAACAGCAACTCCAAAAATATAATACTAAACTAAGCTGCTATCACTAAGCATAATAGTTACAGAATGCCTTAATCAAATGAAAATATTAATAATTATATTGGTATCCGTCTTTGGTCTCTTCAATAAATAAGATAAATTTATCTTATATTTTAGCAATTAGGATAAGTTTGTTAATAGCACTAACAAAATAATTTAGTGCATAAAAAGTTATAGATATTTGATAAGTTATAAATTAATGATGTTTCAGTTTTCATTTTATAAAATGAGAACTAAAGTTAAAATTCACTATTTACAAATTTTAAGAAATCTAAACATAATTCAATTTATCCTCAAATTAATTAATGGTACTAACATTTAATAGGGACATTTAATTGTAACTTGTATGTTAGCATTAGTTTTGTAACAACGAAATTTTGGACCTTTGATAAATATTTCAGCAAATATGGAGTTATGGTAGGGCGGATCGTATCATTTGCTTAGATATTATATTAAATAGGTTTTGTGAAGAAATAGTCCAACTTGAGAATAATTCGATTTTTACAAAATTTTTAACTTCGTTGATATGAGAATATTTAATTACGATAAAATATATTGTATAAAGGATTATTTCTATTTAAATTAGTATCTAGAAATAAGTCTGGAAGACCGTAAAAATCCAGCGAGCACTAAAGCGTCTTCGACCGATTTTATAAATAAATGAAAAATTTCAGTTTTGATATTTTTAAGTAATTCTCAAATTACAGTGCGGCTGTAACTATCTGAGGCTACTCTATGGGTATCACCTGCTGTTAAATTATTACGGACGCGACGATTAATCTTTAGTACTAGTTGTCTGTAAGATAATGGCAAAAATCACTTATATTCATAAACGAAGAAGCAAGGTGAGAAGTGTTAATGTTTTACTAAAATATTTCGAAGGACACTAAATACATAACTTTTATAAAAATTCACTCCTAAATTCAAAATTTTTCTTAAAAATATTACTGTTCAAAATCAGGTCGAAAATATGGAATATAAAGGAAACTTAAAAATAAAGTTATTTTACTTTAATATTTTGAAGGGTCATTATATCTATAAAATTTCACTCCTGAATTCCAAAAAAAAGTTTAGAAATATTACTGTTATATATGTAATAATATATGAACTAATAATAGTATATTTCATATTTAAGCATAATAATATTCAATTATTTACTCAGAAATTACAGAAGAGTGTACACAAATGTTATAATAAACATAAATTAAGTTATTAATTTTCAAAGTTTACTACAAAGTTTACTACTTTGTGCCGCTAATTTAAAACACAGTTCCCTGTTTCTCTTTGAATGTAGTTTATATTCATTTCATCCAATTTAAACAAATTTCAGATTTAAACAAATATTATTCAAAATTTTAAACACCCGCTCGTTTAATTAATATTGCATTTATTTAGGGAAACCACTTCAAACGTGTTTGAATATGTATTTGAATACAGGCCGTTAACCATTTGGAGATTTTACAACCATGAATATTTATAGAGGTTCAACATACCTACACGAAGATATAAAGAGAAAGGAATATTTGTGTGACTTTAAAGTACAAAAGAAATATGATTTTGATCACATTCTTAAAAAAGAAATTAAACCCAAGCTTAAAGACGATTTTCACAAAAATTAACTAGGTCCCGGTAAATACAATATAGAAAAGGAATAACCTAAAAACTTTGTGTCTCGTACTGATAGATATTCGAATCCTTCAACATTATGGTGCAATGCTCTTAAAAAGAATTAGGATAATATAACTCCAGGCCCATAAGCATATTTCTTTAGACCATAGAAGTAAAGCGGACATATTATTGCTCCTTTAGTTGAACAAAATATATTTATTTAAGAAATCCATAAAATGTAAAATGCAACACCAGGACCAGGTATGTACGTCACAGTTAAAGGTGAGAAACTTACAAATAAAAGAATACAAAGCGCAAAACTGTATACTACTGACAGGAGCATAAATTCAAAACCGCCATTGATTGTTACACCTGCTCCTGGATAATATTCTCAGCAAGCTATGACATCCAATAAAGTCTCTTCCTTTTTATATAGAATGGATAGAAATATTGGGACTGATTATTTACGTGATAAATTTTAGGCGCCAGATTGTAACTTTGATGGTAAAATCGATAGATTGGGAAGAAAGTTAATTGGTTATGAAAGGCCGAAAAGTGCTATTAAGTGAAATATTAGACTATATTATTTATTTCACACCGCATATGAATGAATTATCACCAATGTTGTAAATATCTGTCAATGATTCTGACAATATAACAAAAATTAAATTAATTTTACAGTATAATTTTTATCAGAAGGCGTTTTAGTTTTCTGATAAGCAAAAGTAGAAATAGCTCCAGCTAATATTAGAAACTGTTGACAAGAGATTGAAATCGTACAAAATCTATGATATTGATGTAGCACTTGATCAATTATTGGATAATTAACAGTAGTATAGTGACATTTCATGTGTTTTGCTTGCAACTCGGGAGTAGTTGGACAATTTCTCTCGTGAGCAGATTGATTAGGAGCTTGCTCGTCGTTTTGTTCTAGTGAACAGGCAGCGGTAGTCTATTTAATCTGATGTTTAGTCTTTTAAGGTGTCGGTAAAAGATTTGTACATGTTATTTTCAGATACTGCTAGGTTCAACATTTACGCTCATTTTCAGCGCAAGTTCAGGTCTAAATCTTTTCTAGTAGCTGCTAGGCAGGAATCTGCTACTTTTAAGCTGATTCACACCATTTACACGTTACATTTCACAAAGTAGCATCCAACCTCTAAATAGTTTATTTTATTCGACGAAGCAGATCCTTTTGTTAAGAATAAATATTAATTGTAACTGTTCATAACAGAATTGCAAAAAGCTGTTCACAACGAGCGGAACTCTTTTAAATCACTTTTATCGAATTTAATAAACGAATTGAAGACGAATCAGGACCAAATCATCGAATCAGAATCCCGTTTCTATTTGGATTCGCGCGAGTCCCTGAATATGCAGAATTTGCTCTTTTCGTGCGCTGAGTTCCTCTCCAATAGATAAACAGTTAAAACGTATTTCTTTTATCCAACGGTATCTTAATTACATTCCATATTCGGTATTGTATACACTAAATCTAAATTCATTGAGATAATTCCCAAAAACGTTTTTATTCATAATTATGTTCAATAGATTCCAAACACGAATCAGTTCAAATTGAATAAACGATTCGATTACCTCCCGAACACCCAAGACGTAAAAATAAAACTGTTCGAACAATACTGCGGCTTTAAAAACCAACACGGGTTCTTCTCAACTGTTGTGAACTTCTTTTTGAATAATTACGACGGAGAATTCACATTCAACAGCTCAGCCGAGAGCATATTCCAAACGTACTGTAATTTTCTGCCGCGAATATTGGACGCAAGCGAGCAAATACTTGAACTGATCAAAATAATAGACAACCCGCAGAGTAACTTCATGTTCGTGGTGTTTGTTAACGAATCCCTACCAGAAGCACTCGAAAGTCCACTATTGAACACAAAAAACGTGCTGGAGCTCACACCGCATTAAATGGTGCTGCTGCACAAACAAATCAAAAATAACGAGCTGAAAATGTTCACAGATATGATTAAACCTAGAACCATGACCAGAAGCGAAATAAACAAAATAAAATGCGAGAAAATGAAAGAAAAACTACTCAATGCACAAGAAATGATGAAAAACAAAACTAATGTAAGAAACAAAACGATTGTGATTAAAGAACACGAATCACAACTAGAAAAGTGCAAATCATAAATGCAAAATATCATTAAACAAAGAATTCTAACGAAATAGAAACAAATACACGCACATCTGATGCTAAAATAATAATATGTGACTAGTCAAGCTGAATTACACAGAATAAATACTCAACAAACATAATCCCTACTTTCAGAATTAAAAGCATTCAAAATAAAACAAATTAACTCGTCCAAAAAACTCGCCTGATCACACAATATATAAAATATGAAGAAACTATTTTCTTTGCTTTCAAATTAGGCTGTGTTTTACGAATTCAAATTAACTAAAAAATTGTTAATGAATTTAAAAAGTGATCCCTTTACAAAAATAACTTAACATTATAAAATATCAAATATAAACATTGTTTTAATATCTGTCAATACTTCACCATAAAAACTATAACTATGCTTGTTAATAAGATTGGCCTGCAAAGACAAAAGAAATTGACCTTAACTAACGGAGCTATCAAAGTGTCGAGATGGAAAATATAAATAGTCGCCTCCAGACGGGATTGAACCGTCGACCTTGCGGTTAACAGCCGCACGCTCTAACCAGCTGAGCTATGGAGGCACATCAACTTTTCAGAGCATAGTTGTGCGAACTAATGTAATGAATAATAAATAAAACACACAACAATATAAAATACAAAAATATATAGTAATTGCTATGTCATTGTCAAAGTCAAAGAATTTACCCACTTCAAAGAATGAATGCAAGTCCAGAATATAATAGGAAAATGGGTGAAAAATATCATATTAAGATATAGAACAAATTTTTAAAAATTTTTAAAGATGTTGAATTGCATAGTTTAACTTTTATAGAATAATTTGACTTATAGTCACTAAAAATATTATGTTGTGAAAACGTCGAGCCTAGGTTAATAAATAGTACTATAACATAGCTAGATATATAAATGTGCGACATTGAAAGTATAGATGGATTATAACTTGAAAATCTTTAGGAACTAAATTTATCAGAAAATAAATTGACTTAGATTTAGAGCATTAAAAAATTCAATAACCTTTTAAAATTGATATTTCTGACAACCAGTTAATAAATTTATCTGGTATTGAAACATTAAAATTATTAAAGTTTTTGAATTTAAGTTATTGCCAGATAAAAGATATTTTTATTCTTAAAAATATGTCATAATTATAAGAACTAGACGTTTCAAGAAATAGAGGAATTAATCTGTAACCACTATAGTTTTTGACTTAACTTACTAAGTTAAATTTATCATACTTATCAAATACACTTAATACAACTCAAAATTTAGATTTATCAGTATTGGAATAACTTATAAACTTAGAAGATTTAGATATTTCTAATAATACGGGCGTGAATACTTCTTGGCTCAAATATTTAGTAAAACTCGTAATATTAAATATTGAAAGTAATGAGTTATAAAATACTAATTTTCTAGAATATTTACTGAATTTAGAAGAAATAAATTTATCATCTAATAAAAATACAGATTTGTAACCATTATCTAAAATGATTAAACTTAAAAAATTAAACATATCTGACAATAAACTATTAAATATTTAATTTTTGAGCACATTAATCAACTTAGAACACCTAAATTTAGAAAATAACTTAGATATTGATATAACACCATTATAAAACTTAGAAAAACTCACTTATCTCAATGTTCAAAAGTGTAACATTCATAGTCTTTCTGATTTATAATTTTTGATCAATTTAGAATAACTCAATATATCTTATAATCCAGGAATTAATTTGTAATCATTATAAAATATGATTAAATTAGTTAAATTGTAATCTAGTTGGAATGCTCATAAAGATATAAATGTGCTAAGATCTTTAATAAATATAAGAGAATTGGAATTATAAGGAAATAAATAAATTGATATTACGCCTTTGTAATATTTAGTAAAATTAACAAGTTTATCGTTGTATGGTTGTTAGATCTATGAAATTTCAGTATTAAGACCACTAATTAACTTAGAATTTTTGATTCTTCATGACAATAATATAATAAATCTATCCCCTCTGGAATCATTAAAATAACTTAATTCGTTTTATTGTGAATATAATAAAATATCCGATTATTCATCTATTAAATAACATCATAACTTCAAAAACTTTTATATGAATAGTTAATAATAGCCTACAGGTGAATCATTTGTAAGTAGCAAAACAAAAAGTAAAGATCATATTGCAACAATAGTTTAATAATTAAGAGTATTTCTTAAATAATGTGGTTTCATTATATAAAACGTTGAATTCGCAATGTATTCAGTGAAATTCAAACATATTCTACTGTATTTGTAAAAATTACATAAGTTAACCAAAATAAACATTTCACGTTTTCTTTTACTTCTTTTCTTTAGCGTACTTCATTTTCCTGACCACTCCGAACATCTGAATTACACTCATCACCAAACACACCACGCACCATACCACTCCCACTCCAATTGCCACTCCAATAACAGAATTTCCGATTTCTTTTTTGAAAACGGAGACGCTGATTTGGTAAATAAAGTCTTCGTATTCGAATTTGTAAATAAACTCCACTCCCGTTAACGCAAGTTCGCAAATCTATTTGTATTCGGAACAGCTCCACTTCATTATTTAACGGTCGATTCCAGTTTCTTTTGTCATTAAGAGGTTAATTCCACTTTCGTTATTACTATAAAGTTTACCAATGTCGCCCATTAAAATATCGTCGCATTACTCGTTGTCGTAAGCAAGCTCAAAAACGAGTTCATTTTTTAATAAACGGTACCTGGTGGTAACCCAACAATCGTAAACGGAAGTTAAATGCGTTTTTAACATGTACTACAACACACGATTGTCATCAAGGAATAAAATATCCAAAGTATACACCGGAGGATCCTCAATCGCCCAAAAATCGTCGTGGTACATCTTCGCACACAATAACTACTCAGTAGCTGAACCATAAGTGCACCTGAAATCAATGTCTATTTTGGACTCATTAAACGGAGCTGGATAAAATCTAGACGATTGATACACCGAATCTTTGATCCTACCAGTTAATCTGTACTAAATCTCAGAGTACTAAATTGAACCGAGTCCGGCTAAGATGTCGTTTATGTTTTCGTAGTTAAAACTAACACGGAATCCTTTAGTGTTGTCGTGAGTATTATCATTGTATACAAACACCTGGCCATACGTGAATTCAGCAACTTGAATATGGTCAAAGTTGTCTATTTTGTAATTTAATTAGACTTGGGTTTGACCTTACTGCGAAAAAAGCTATAAGTTAGCCTTCAAGTTTGTGTCGGCTAGGATCGCCATCATTTCCTCGTTAGTCGGGAATATCTGGAAATCAAATGGAATACCAGCTATATATTTACTCACAAATTGAGTGACGTCGATGTCGAATGAAAAGGTTCCGAGCTTGATAACGGTCTGAGAGATGTAAGTGGTGTCCGTCGCCCCGGATTTCAGAGTGATCTGCTATTTGCAGGCCTTGGTAGGAGTCACCGCCAGCTTGAAGTTGTTCGTGTCCAGCTGGATCTGCAGAGAAGAGAAGCAGTTCTCCAGGTCCGAGCGCACGTCGTCGAAGACCGTCAGCTCCACCCGCGTGATCTCCGTATAACTAAATATTTCCAACAGTGCGTAGAACTCCTCATCGTAGGCGTCAAGGTCGATTGGGTTCCCGAGCGAGTCGTGGGTCGGGATCTGGAACTCCAGCCGCGTCGTTTTCAGAAAGTCGAAGTTGTAGGCAGCCAGCTGAAGCGTGTCCGGGATCAGGGCGCTCGACACGGTGAGGTTGGCGCCGATCGAGTTCGGAAATACCGCGCAAGCCTCGTTTACGACCTCCAGGTCGATCACGAACTTGAACTCGTCGCGGCTCAGCGAGATCTGGCTATTGTCTCCGTAGCAGTCGAGGTGGTTGTAGGTTATTTGTTAATATAGATATTATAAAGTGAATATTAACCACATTATTGAAGTGATATTAATTTTCATAATAATTCATATATTATTACATTAAATTCAATTATTTGTATCACAATAATCATTATGTTATTCTTCATACTTGATTTGATTTTGATACATTTTGATACATTTATATTCATTATAAATAAGTAATCAATATGTAAGTTGAATAAAAAAATGTACTAAATAACGTAATATAATGTATAAGTATATACGTAATATAACGTATATAAATGAGAATTTGAAATTAAATGATCATGATGTTATTTTAAAGCTATTTAGTATGAATAGTATGATTAGATTTTGATAAAGTTCATTTTTGAGTTAGTGTTATATATAAGATTGTACTAAATAACATTAACACAGAACAGAATAGCGATAATTTACTATTTAGTGATTATTTTTGCTAACAAAACCCCTAATATTTCATGATTTGTTGAAATGAAGACATCATACAGTAAATTAGGTCTATAGTACCATACAAGTTGTATGGTACAACACAAATAACAGCCTACTTTACTGGTCACATTTTTTCTCTATCATCAAATTTCCTTTCCTTTTTGCCAATGTCTAATTTATTGTTTTGATGATCTAATGTTGAAATTAGTAAACTGCATGAAATTTGGGTTTCAATTATCTATATTATCATCGCTTTTCATTAATTCGCAAATAATTATTTATTCATATCATTCGATTTCAAAATATCAATTTATATGGTCAACTGGGTTATCTATTTTCGGATAGGTCAACGGAAGTGTATTAATCCGTATCGTTCACTTTCACAAATATAAAGTTGATTGATTATCTGATCAACTTGACTTAACCTAGTTTATCTGCTTTTGGTCAACTCAAATGTGTTGTATCTTTCACAAATCCAGTATAAAAGAAGATCTGCTTAAATAAGAGTTATATCAAACTTTGATCAACTTTTTAAAATTCATCACACACATTAGCCGATAATTCATGACCCACAATTTTTTCTCTTCACAGTGTATCTGTTCGAGGTGAACCCAAGAAGTTGATCCAAATCGGAAACCACACACATCCGCTCCAAACATGGTTAGTTACAACAAGTGGACCCAAGCCGAGAAAGAACTGCTCGAGCAGCTCGCCAGCAGCTACCACAGCGGCATCAACTGGAACCAGATCGCCGCCAAGTTCGTGAGCAGGACCCCGAAGCAGTGCTACGACTGCTACACGCTCATGAAGAAGTCCTCTGGCTTCGAGAGACAGTACATCAAATGGACCAAGCAGGAGGAAGACCAATTCATCGAGTACATCCAGAAGGTGGGTGTGAACTGGCCCAGAATCCAGCAAGACCTCTTTCCACAAAGATCGATCAGCCAGCTCAAGAACAAGTACAGACAGTCCATCCAGCACCTCATGCACGAGAAGCCGTCCAACGCGTCTGTGAGTGCGACCGAAACCACAGTTTCTCAGGTCGACATCATAGAGCAGTTGAAGATGATTTTGTAGTGATAGTTTGTGTATTGCTTCATAATATAAATAACACAATCATGAAATGTCCAAGTATGGGAATAGAAATATAATGAAATATATGTATAACTTCAATATACACAAATAAGTTTTAAATAATTGTAAAAATATAGCCTATTTTGATGAAAATCATTGAATATAGATATTAGATTTCTGATAGGTTATAAGCATTTAAGTAGAGTTAAATAACATTATATCATCATGTCACAACGCTCTTTAGATTAATAAACTTATAAGAAATTTACTAGTGACTTGAATCATAAAGTTCATAAATTTAGTAAGTGAAAAGGATTGAAAATGGACCCATCTTATAATTAATATTTTCCCAATAAGTAATATAGACACCTATTTTCTTGAAGCATTTTGAAACACTTTTGAAATACTTTTCATAAAATTGATGTAAGTCTTTATAATTATAACATAGTTTGTAAGATGCTTCTAAAAGCAGCATGTTACATGCTGCTCAACTTTTGTTTATACTAGTTCAATCATCTGTACAATAAACTAGTATATATAATTTAAATAAAATTTTACTAGTATTTACGGTCAATGAAATATAACGTAACAATTTTTCTCAGTCCAAGTACGTATTCGAATTTTGAATAAACTGTGCTAACAAGTTTAATTCCTTGTTCATCATCATAATCTGGTTGTTCAACATAGTGGAAACAAAATTCTTCTTTGAAGCTAAGGTTCTAAACTAAGAGATTTTGTTTCCGTTTTAGATGTTTCTGATCTGCTTATGAGTATTGTGAACGTTTAGAACTTTATTGTAGAACTTTAGTTCATCTGTTGACGGAACTTACTGATCTGAGAAGTCATATTTTGAAAAATTCTTGAGGTGCTTTAGAGTATCTCTATTTGTGATTTTGTTGCAGCTAAAGGATAAGGAATCTAATTAAGAGAGAAATATCAATTATACGAGCGCGATGTGCAGAAAAATCTTCAAGTTTATATAAGTTCTACAATGGATGCAGATCAATAACTTTTGTATTAGCCATGTCAAATGTTTTTAGATTTTTCATAAATTGAAGAGGCCATATATCTACAACACTGGTTCCAGAGATACTTAATTCTGCCAGTTAAGTGCAGAATTTAAGAGGCACAATATTTTAAAGCAATTAATTATAACCTAAACTTAAAATTCGCAAATCTACGAAGTTAGAAATTTATGCAATGTTCGAAATATTATTGACTCTTAATTTTAAAACTTTTAAACTGAATAACTGACTGATAGTATTTAAATCTACGGTTTCTGTGTAAGACAAATTTAAGATCTCTAATTTAGGAGAATGCTATATCCCATATTTTTCTTGTAGCTTGTTATAACCGAGTTATAATTCCACTAAATTCGGCAAAGCTAGTGTGTAGGAAGTTAATTTATTTTCAAATAAATCTAGTTGAGTTAAATCCGTAAGAGATTAAAGAGATGAAATATCTTCGATACAATTTTTTGCTAAAACAAGTTTTTTCAGGTTTTTGAGTTTACAAATGCTAGAAATATCAGATATTTAATTTTCTGAGAGGTTTAATTCAGTTAGGTTTGAGAGGTTAGAAATGAAATTAAGATGAAAATTTTCTATTTTTCTATTATAATTAAAAACTAATGTGAATTCTTAAGTTCCCTATACGAATTCTTAACTAAAGGATAACAAATTCCTGTTTGAAGCATCTTCCCATACTTCTGATGGTATATTCATTTCCAAAAGTTTCTACATTTACATTAAATCACATATTTCTAGTTTTTGTGAAGATCCAAAATGATTAAGTAATTCATCTTGACTTATAATTACACGATTAGGTTGCATTGATTTCTGATTGGGAGCGGAAATGTTATAATATTAAGATCTTGCTTAATATTATTATGTCTAATATATTTTAAAATATATCATATATATAAGCTTTGCTAATGTTAAATAAGTAAATAATAACATGACTCACTCAACAGCAACAATCCAACAATACATCTAAACGCAATAAATAAATATATACTAGTTATTTTACTATAGCCAAGTAAAAATAATATATATTTTAATAATTCTCGTGGTTAGTGAATTTCCAGTTAATTAAAATGGTTTTCATCTTTTTTCCAATCTAAGTGATTCTGCTTCCTCATTTATGTAACAGCTTTAATGTATTTACTATGTGTGATTTAACATCTTTTTTAGAATCAAGTAACTATTTTACTTTATCTTATGGTATGCAATGTAAACATATATACGTAATATTAATAATATTACGTATGTGTGTAGTAGTTTTATTAGTTTTTACTATGATTTTAAAAGACATTTTAGATCTTTTTGTGGATGGTTTGTTTTTACATTAGTTGAATATTTAAAATCAGATTTTGTTTTGTGTCTTATTGTGTTTTTAATATTTAAATATTCCTTTAAAATATTTTGAGCTTTTGTTTTTGGATAAGATTATATTGCTCTTTTTAATAGCAAGTTCATTTTAATTCATATTTCAGAATTATATATTTTCTTTTATTGATTCATTTGATTAAAATAAATTTTTAATATGTGTTTTTTTTTCCTTTTTATTTGTTAGATTATTTTGCTAATTTAATAAGTGTTTTCTTTTTATTTGTTATATTTGCATTATCCGTATTCATCGGATTATGTGTTGGTGAGTCATGTTATTTTTTCAGTCCTCGCTGCACTCAGAAGAATTATCTTCTCTGAGTGGATCGAGTTGTTCGGGATCAATGTGGATGTTAATGATGTCCTCAATATTGCGTACTTCATCAGAAATTTCATCAGTGTTCAAATTATCTTAGCAAGCTTCCTTGCTAGAGATGCTGAAATATCTTCTTTTTCGGCGCGTTGTGCTTCTCCAGGTTTCTTTTTCTTCGGTTTTGCTTTTCTAAAGACAGGTTGCACTTTGAGTTTTGATTGAATGTTTAAGTGTGTTTTATAGCGCAAAATCCACCTTACTTATGATGCACCTTACTTATAATTAAATATTATAGCATTTACAATTAAATGTTATAACGTTTCCGCTCCCAATCAGTCATGAAACAAAATCATGTAATCAGAAGTTAAGAAGACTTGCTGAAACACTTTGGCTCCTCCTAAAAACTAGAAATATGTGATTTGCAGCAAATGGAGAATCTTTTGGGTTTGAATGTTCAACCAGAAATCTGGGAAGTTGCTTCAAATAAGAATTTGCTTTCCTTTAGTTAAGAATTCGTATAAAAAACTACAAAATTTGCATTACAATATAGAGAGATAGAACATATCTATCTAATTTCTTTCCTCACTAACCTAACTGAACTAGACCTCTCAAATAATAAAATATCTGACATTTCTAGCATTTCCAAGCTCAAAAACCTGAAGAAACTCGATTTAAATAGTAATAGTATCGCAGATATTTCAACACTTTAATCTCTTCTTAATTTAACTCACTTACGTTTATAACGAAATAATTTAACTTCCTACACACTAGCTTTAGCGGATTTAGTGGAATTATCACTTGGTTATAACAAACTAGAAGACAAATCTGGGTTATAACATTCTCCTAAATTAGAGAATTTACATTTGAATAAAACAAAAACTACAGATCTACTTACTATTCCTCATCAGCTATTCGGTTTGAAAGAATTAATATTATATTAGAACAATCTTACGGAAATTTCATATCTTTCTAACTTCATAGATTTGTATTATTTAGATTTAAGTTTTAATCAATAACTTTAGAATATAGAACCTCTTAGATTCTGCACTTAATTGACAAAATTAAGTATCTTTACAACAAGTATTTCTGACATATGGCCTCTTCAATTTTTGAAAAATTTAAAAACATTAAACATGGCTTATACGAAAGTTGTTGATTTGCATCCATTGTAGTATTTATATAAACTTGTAGAAATATCTGCATATGAAGCATGCATAATAGATGTTTCTCCTTTATCAAAGTTACCTTAATTAGATTCCTTATCCTTTAGCTGCAACAAAATTACTAATGCAGAAACACTTAAACACCACAAAAATATTTCAAAATATAACTTCTCAGCTCAAGAAGTCCCAACACCAGACGAGCTCACGTTCTACAACAAAATACTCTCAATTCATAGTTCTCACAAGCAAATAAGAAAAATCTAAGCTGAGAACAGAGTGTCAAGGTTCAGAGAGTCAATGACTCACCAGAAAGAATAATTCAACTTAAAAATATACGAACAGATCCGTGCTGTGAATTAAAAGATTGAAATATGGGCGCAGTGCATTCAGAACTCCAACGCTGATCAATGAAATAAATTTGTCAAATATATATTTATGATTAGAGACTGATAAGATAACCACAGTAAATATACTAAAAATATATATCCCACTTAACTTTTGTGTATACTAGCCCAGTCTTCTGTACAGAAAACTGTTAGTCCACGCGAATGATCATTAGTTTTAGATACACCTATGTACGTTAGACACACCTCCGCGGCCAAACAACCAACAAATCGGGTACAAGCATTCAGGGGCGTAACGCAACTGCTTCGTTCAAGCCGATCTATACCTGCGTCGTACCATCTGCGTTTCTAAGGAAGCAATGGAGTGGTTGCCGCTTTCCAATCCTGAAAGCTCGGTGATGGCATACCCTAAGCCATACCGATCCTTGATGGCAGCTCAACACTTTGAACCGAGGGATTTAATCTTCCGCGACCGATTTGGCCGAGCCGCGTCTCAGAAAGTCGGATACGAGGAACGAGAAGCGCGATCAAATGAATCCATCAGCGATCGCACTAAACAAAACTAGTATTCCGGCTGTGCCTCTTCAGCTCTACCGAGCCTAATCGTTCTTATCAGGTTAGGTTTATATTTATGAGATATCAAAAGTTAAATAATATAATATATCACAATAACTTTACACATTCATCGTATTTAAGTTTATAGTGTCAATACCACCACATTGATAACGATTGTCATTATTATAATTTACTTTCTAATATTTATTGAAGAACGTTCTCACTTGCTCTTAACGAAATCAACAACTGCTTCGATGTCTGTGTCTTGTAAAGCGGAGCAGTTCAGCCCCCGAATTTAAAATTCTCTGAGAACGCCGTCGAATTTGCAAGCGTTGACTATTTTGTCGTGGGTTACCGCTTGTGGCAGGTCACTTTTGTTCGCCAGAATGAGTATCTTCTGATTAGCGCGCTTGATTTTGGTTATCATAGTCTGAATCTCGTCCCTGATGACGAAGATCCTGCCCTTGTCAGTGGAGTCGATCACTATTATAATATGAGTCGCGTCCGAGGCGTACACCTCCCAAAGGGACCTGAAACGGCCCGAGCCACCGAGGTCAAATAACTTGTACGTGGATTTGTCCTTCGCGATTTTGTCCTTGAACTCGTACGTTTCAAGACCGACCGTTGACATAATGGATGTTTTAAAAGGCTGGCCCATGTGCTGGAGAATGCGCTGCGTAAGCGTTGTTTTCCCAGCGTCATCCAAACCTATAACGAGAATCCTGCTTTCTGGTATTTGAAGTGGACTACATAATTATTGCGCGATTCACACAACTATGCTCTGAAAAGTTGATGTGCCTCCATAGCTCAGCTGGTTAGAGCGTGCGGCTGTTAACCGCAAGGTCGACGGTTCAATCCCGTCTGGAGGCGACTATTTTTATAAAAAGTAAATATATAAAGAATATATAGTTCAATAGCCTAAATAAATTTATGTTACATGTTATCAATAATATTTATTCATAGTACTGCAGACTCTCGAAGATAGTACTCACCCCCAAACTCACTTCATGACCTATCTTAGAATCACTTAATGTCTTTTGAGATACTTGGTACTATAAGTGAGAGGTTTAGATCTAAAATAGTTCATTAACCGAAAACTGAAAGACATTAACTGAGATGAGTAGAATACCAAATCTTATATATTGAAATGCGTGATTCTATTCTATCGCTTGATATTACTAGTTAATGATTAAAATAAGTTATATTAAAATTCAAATCTTAACACGATAATATTATATTTTATTTTTGATATTATTTCACTGTGTGAGGTGGTAATTAAATTGTAATATGTTTAACCACTTTGATTATAGTGACATATTAAGTTTTGTGTTTTGGAATAGTGTGTAATCCAATATCGTTCATCACTTTTCGACCGAGTACTTTAACCGAGTTTTGGGGTGAGTACTATCTTCGAGAGTCTGCAGTATGTATATTGAGATTAATTTGAGGTAACATTATTGTGTAACTAAGTTTGGATTTGTGGATTGTCACGATTTATGAGATGAAGATGGAATGATTAAATGGAGCCTTGACACTGATGATAAGGTAACAGTTAAGTGAGTTACTGATGATAAGGTCACACTGCCATTAATTGTGTTATCCATCTTATTATCAGTATTTATTATAGCCAACTACAGTTATGGGAGGTGGAATTGCTTTTTCTTGTTTACTATGTGAGTAATTATATATTAAAATATTTTGCCACTTCTAATGCGGATGACAAATTCCAATAAATAATCTCAAGTTGGAGATTATTCATGAACTACTCATTAACACAAGAGGGCCAAAAATATGATTTCGATCGTATTAGACCATAATCGACTATTCAAAGTCGGTATTTAATATTCCAAAAAGGAAAAATAGAAATTACCACATGCAATAAAAGGACGGCAATGACAAAAATAAACGCGGTAGAAGATGTTTAGGGAAGGTCAACTAATTCACTTAACAAACTTAGGCAGTTCTGAAGCGTTTGTATTCTCTTCATTTCTGGGTCCAACGGATGAATTCATAAAATATTGTACCAATCTGAACTAGTTATATCACTTGTTTAAGATGTCCCTGTGTAATTTCTACGTTTTAGTCAACAAAACTAATTTATGAAAGATTTTATCTCGAAAATATATGGTAGTTAAGCCTGATTGGAGAAAAGAATAAGAGGATCCAATGATTGGTATACGGACGCAATATGTAATTTATAACTAGTAGCGCAAGCACTGGACCTGCAGAGGACCTCGGTGTTCATCTTCAACTGGGTCAATCTGAACGATTTTAGGTATTTCTTAATCACGAAAAACAATGGAGGACTTTTTCTTTCAATCTCAACCGGGAGCTCAAGATGAAGTATTGGTACTTCGCTTAATTAGAATTATAATTCAGGTAGTTACAGTCGCTTTCATTCTCAATATTCAAATAATGAATGCATTTTTGTTTCTTGAAGAATGGAATCAAGTGGGTTAGTCGGGCCCAGCATTAAATAATATATTGATGCTACTCTAAAACAACAGTTATTTTACTTATGATCTTCCACTTCCATTTCATAATGAGAAATCAATTTTCTTGATTGTTAAATTATACAACGTTAGGTAAAGTTGAAACTTATTATTGAAGTATATACAGAGTTATATACGTTAATTATTGTAGCACAGCTATCCAAGGCTCAACCAGGCCTTGATGTGATTGAAGCACTTTACAAATCAATAGTAAATAGAGTTAATGAGTGTATTGATGAGGAGGGAGAACACACTCATTATTGAGCCGGGCAGTGATATAAGTAAGATTCAAATAATAAACTTCATTCTTCTTCCTAATTCAAAAAAGCATTTCGAGGGCCCACCACTGTATCTATTTTATAAATTTATATATATAATTATCAATTTAGTTTTGTATAGAAATAGTTTGTGTATACTAAATCATTATTTGCAAAAAAATAGTTATTTCGTAGATGATAATATAATCTAAAGTATTTTAAACTATCAAATCAAAATGTTGTATTAATAAATTCAGATTCAAATAACAATGTTAACTTCATATAATTAATAAAAAACTAATTAATCGCACTTCATTATGTTCGTAATTCTTGTTTTGAATTCTGTAGATGTTAAATCATTTAAATAGTGTTTCTCACCAGCGACTACGATAGTAGGTAACAGTCTTACCCGTACAATCTATTTAAATTTGTAGCCTAATCCATTAATGTTATTGATTCCAACGGATAATATGTGTCAGGTGTTGCAGGGAAAAACTTCAACTGCTGTGATGAAACTATATTCACCTTTGAACGGAAACGTAATGGTACCCGCTTCTGGTACTGGTATTTCATTTAAGTATTTGTACAATCAGAATATTACTGTTTCCTACACTTTCGACACTTAAGCGAATTATGACCAAACGCTTGATGCAACATTCGGTGGTTATACTGTACACCTTGATGGTGAATATATTGTTGAAGGTTCTGTTGCTAGTGTATTCCACACGTTATCAAATTAAACTTCTTGTTTTTCGACAAATTATTTTTCGTTCTCACTTATAGATTATTGGTTATCTTTTGACGTAGAACCTGTTTTTTGTGATGTTCCCGTATTCACTCCATTCTTTGAGTACTAAATAGAAAATAAATGGGCGAGACTTCCAATTCACAAAATTGATCCAGCGAATGAGTTTGCAACCGGTAATGAGTACTCAAACACAAAAACTAACTTTTTATCGATAAAAAGATATTTACTATCTCCATTTCAGATTCTTGAAAATCAAAAATACTCTCCTTAAGATTTAGCAACCCTTTAATAATTTATTGATCTCTTTAAAACTGATAAAACAATAAATGTGCGTTTGAGTCTGGACTACCCAATCAAGTCGAACAGTGGATCAATCACTTCAATTCCATTTTACGTTTTCAGTAAAAATTAATTAAATTGTTTTAACTCACTGAAGGCTCGTTCCTCTCTAAACGAGCAAAACATAATATTCAGAACTGGACTAGAAGGAAAACTCGAATGTTTAGAGATAAATAATACAAATCCAAACTACGCACTCGCTCAACATATTAAGAACAATTGGTTTTAAGTTAGAATAGACATTGTTATTGATCACATGAACAACTACACATACTATTACGACAAAACGATGACAATAGAATAATTCTTTTCAGGCCCTTACATAGTATTTAAAATCCCATAAGATGAGCTCAGAGAAATGATGGACGATAAATCTGTAACTGAGGGCACAATTTAAATGTTCATAGAGATTTAAGATCAAAACGGGGATTACTTATTGGATTTCAACACACTACCCATCTAAATGGTAAGAACTTGCATTAATAAAACGGTTATTCACTAAAAAATAAATGGTATGAAGATTGTAAGTTGGATGAAAAATGACTCAAGATGTACCAACAAACCAAAATTAAACACTAGCTTGTATTTTTCAGCAGTTCTAACGGATAAAAATGTCTCAACACTTTAACAGCTTTACAAATCTCAGATAGTTATTGATTATAATAATTACTTTAACGAAAATATTGTAAATTGTTCATAAGACTCGATGCATACACCTGCTATTTGTGAAGAAAATCGCAGAAGCAACATTAAACCAGAAAACATGAATAAAGTTGTTTACAATTATGTGACCACTGATGAATACGCTATAATCGATTACACCATAATCGATGATTCAAGAGCGATTCACATGTGGTCTATAGCTTTATCTGTTTTTGGAGGACTACTAACCGTCGTTATTATCGTAATTATTTATGTGATAGTGAAATAACAGTGAAAAATGTTAATTATAATTTATAATTAGATGAAGTGGATAATATATAATATTTTTTATAACATATAATCATGTATAATAATCAATTACGTAACCATTACTAACTTTGAAGTGACTATGTTATATTTTCAGTTGCATCAGTATGGAAATCAGATTTGACATGTTTTAAAATATTATAATGTTCTTTTAATGAAAATACAATTCTATTTGTGTATTTACACTTCAATGACCGAGGCATTTGATTCTGGCCGTCTGCCTTTCGCTACATTTACGACCATGAATACGTACAAGGGTTCTACGTAGTTATTTTCGTGTCGTTCTCAGCAGGAGGCGCTGCTTGATTACAAGAAGTACAAGCAGTACGAGTACAAGCAGGTAACCAATCGTCATCACAACACGTTCATTCCTCCGCAGAAGTTTTTGGTGGATAAAATCGGTCCTGGCTCGTACGAGGTGAATTTAGCTCGCTCCAATAGCTCCTTCGTCTCCAATCTTCCTCGTTATCAGTATAAGCAGTCGAATTGGAGTGAGACGCTGAAGCCAACCGCCGAGCTCAAGATGCGCCCTGGTCCGTCCTCCTACCACAACTTGAAGCGCGGAAAGCTTCTTCTGAACACTCTCCCGGTAACCGAAACTGATTTGGACAAAAAACGAACTCAATCTGCGCTCAAATAGCAACGTGAGCAGACCCCCGCTCCAAATTTTTACAATCCTGAAATCCGCAAATCAGTTCAGAGCGCGAAGCTGAACGAAAAGGAGCGGTAAACGAAACCGTTCGAAGTAAAAAATGACATCATCCCAGCCTCGAACTCGTACACGATCGAGTGCAAGAACACCGGAATACAAACGAGACTTTACAGGAGGAGCAGAGAAACGGAAATTAAAAGCGAAAGCCCCGGACCGGGCACTTATAACGTGCTCTGCGACCGGAACGGGAAAAAGAAGTGAAAGTATTTGTCTATTGTAAAATTAAAGGTTAGGCTGAATGAAAGCTTTGGTGAATATTGGTTATTATAAAATGTTTTGTAGTTTGACATTTTTAACTTATAACATTCGTTCCATTTGTTTGATAAGGTTATATTATTTATAAGAGATATATTATTACTTATTTACTTTACAAGATGAATAGAATCATAAATTAGTATGTATTGTATACAGTGTATACAATATACTGTACGTGTGTCAAAATATAAACAGAGAATAGAGCAGCATATAAGAGAATAGAATAGATAGCTTAGAATTAAAAATAGTAATTTGAAAATATATTTATTAATGCCATCATATGAATATCCACACTATTTAACACTTGTTTACAAAACATAACACTCCATATTTATGTAATGTCCCAAATGGATGATAGTCAAATTCTGTTAATAAGTTAAAGATCTAAACAGTATCATTGTCATTGTAGGATTTTCTTTAACATTATTCTAATTTATTTGTTCGGTATCAATACTGATACTTATTGTAAAATCAACTTATAAATAGAAAAACGCTCATATTACAATATCCTTATTTTTAATACTGTAAACTTTGCTACGAATGCCGTGGTGGTATTTATATAGTGTAGTCTTTTTTGATAATTCTCCACCATCAATAGCTACTTAAGTTATCAACAGAATCGCGATGCTATTTTTATACTTAGCATAAAGCAAATATGTATAAACCTGGTTAGTTATAATATTTGCGTTAAGTCAAGAACAAAATAAGAAAAGTACTCAAAATATTTTCAAAATATTAGACATCATAGTTTCGATAATAATATTACTATGTGCACTGTCTAGTTTTTGGGAAGAGCAAGTAAATCACGAGTCTGGTTTTCTTCAAGAGATAAGTGCTTTATCACTTGGTATCGCTTCACTTACGACTTCAATCATGTTTATAATTATTGGTAGCATTATTTTAGTAAAATTGAAATCATTTGTGAACCAACGCTCGTAAATTTTTAGAAATTTTATTATAATCGCAAGCTCGATGTTTTTAGCTGGATTTTCTAGATTTTTTCACTTTTTTACAGATACTTTTTTGGACACCGAATGGTTTACGATTTGTACGCAATATTCAATTATATGTTGCCAGATTTCATTCCAAGTTTAGTTATTATAATTGTTCAAATTAATATTTTGTACAGAGAGCACTATAAACTTAAATACGATGAATGTGTAAATTTATTGTGATATATTTTACTATTATTCGTTTGCATATGTATATTACTTTTTTCTGCTTCTTAGATTCATATTTTGACCATTTAATCTAGGCTATCGTTAAAATATAAATGCACGTCTCAATAATTGTTATCTAAATAATATTAAATGTAGTATGATTATTCTTACTTCTTCAATCTTATTATATAATAGAATGCTTATTTTTGAAAGAAAATTATATATTTAACATTATTTAATATTATTTAATCGAAATATTAACTAACTAACCAGTCCAATATTGATGACAAACTAAGTAACCACTTCACGCCACTCCACACAAATAGAAATGCAGCCAGATGATGAATACGATCAGCGGATGACTGATAAATTCCTTGGCTAGATTACAGATGAAGCTCTTATAATAGAGAATGATCCCGACCTGATGAGCTTGCAATTCATGAGGAACTTGAACCCTAGCTAACTGAAACTCATTTTTTGCAAGAACATAATTCCGACGTTGAGCAGCTCTACGATAAAGGAGCTGGATATCACTTATTGCAACGTTCAGAGCTTAGCATAGTACCAGCTTGAGAACTTAGAAGTTCTGAAACTTCAATGTTATAAAATAGATGGAGTAGAATGCACGTAAATACTGTGGAATATAGTCCAGTATCCTAAATTGTAGTAGTTGAGTCTATTTGGATTCGTTGGCGTGGAAGTAGCTCCGCTTTCACAAATAGCACTTTAAATTACAAAATTATCTTTAAATTATTGTGAATTATAAAACGTAGATCATCTAAAAATTCTTGCTAATTTGAAAGAATTGAATATAGCGTACAACAAATATGTCGATATTACTGCACTGAAGGACATGAGTTAGTTGCTTGCATTAGATTTGAGCTTTTGCAGCTTGGAACAGATTGATACGTTGAGGTCGCTAGTTAACTTGAAGGAGTTGAAACTTCGGTGCAACTAAGTTGATATCACGCCACTTTAGTACTTGTCCGAGCTAGTCAGGATAGACTTGAATTCTTGTGGCTTATGTTATATTAGCGTTTTGCAATATCTTCCTAATTTAGAAGAAGTAGATATAGCCAACAACAGTATTATATACATTTAACCTTTGCAGGAGCTGAATAGCATTGTCGAATTGGATGCAAGATTTAACAAAATAGTAGATTTTCACACCATTCAGTATCATCCAAATCATAATAAGTATCACTTAGATTTTCAAGAATAACCAACCAACGAGGAAGTATTATTAATTAAATTATAATAACAAGAAGAAATTTAATATTATAAAGAAATGATAATAAAATATAAAAAGTAAAATGTTGAACAAAACAAACTTTTAATATAGAAGGACTAGTAAGTAACATGTTTAGATTTTTTATAGAAGTTATCCATTAGAATATTGGAACTGGAAAACTGTGAAAATATAATTCCTAAGTTTACAAATAACAAAATTGCAGAACTTCTTATTTAAACCTGTAATATTTCTAACTTTAAATTAATAGAACTAAATAATTTGGAAATTCTAACACTTAAAAGTTAAAAATTGATGTGTGCATAAAGATTAATATAATCTATCACTAAATTTAAGTATTTGTAAGAATTAAATATTTATGGCTACAATATTATTGATTTAAATCCGTTGTTGTAAATGGAGCTGTTAACTAGATTATCGCTAAGTTCATGCGGTTTGAAAGACATTGAAAACCTGAGACTTCTTGCTAACTTGAAGAGTTTAAATATTTCAGAAAACTCTAATATTGATTTTACCTGTCTTTAGTACTTTACTCAGCTGAATGTATTAAATTTGAGATCTTGTGGATTAAATACAATTGATTTTCTGAAAAATCTTGTTAAGTTAGAAAAATTAAACATTAAAAATAATTCAATTATGCATATTTAACCAGTTGAAGATCTAAACAAGTTGTTAATACTGAATGCATAAAATAATAGAATAATAGATGAATATAAAATTGTGTACCATCCTCACTTCAAGAAGTTCAATTTTAGTGATCAAGAATAACCCTCAGAAGAAATTAAAAAAGAAATAGATAGATAAAGAGATTCATATTTTTATAAATAAGAATAGAGCTACATAGAAAAATATCAGAAACAAATCATTGATGGATCTCTTACAATAGATCTCGACCCAGAATTGTTGTGTTTGCAATTCATTCGTAATTTTATTATTAACAAATTAGTTATAAATAATTGTAAAAATATAATTCCAATTTTGCATAACCAAAACATTACAGAACTTCAAATTAAAAATTGCAATATTTAAAGTATAAAATAGTTGAACCTAGAAAATCTTGAAATCTTATAACTTGAATCTGAATTGAGTTCAACACAATTATAAAATATAAATCGTAACAGTAATTTTGAGAAGACATTCAATGACCTAGATATCTAGAAAGAAAGAATTATTAGGTCTTCAAGTTAATATTCTATTGATGATTTTGCTTGTTATCTTTTTAAGTTTAAGAAATTGAAAATATTAATGGTATCGGGTCATAAATGTGCTGATTGTTAACAAATTTCTCAAATGGGTTAACTTAATAAATTGTAATTAAATTATTGTAGCTTAGAAAAAATAGATGAATTCATTTGTCTTATCAATTTGAAAGAATTGTAACTTTGTGGAAACCCAGGAATTGATATTACTCCTTTGTAGCACCTAACTTAGCTCACTTCATTATAATTAACATTATGTGGACTAAAAAATATTGAAATTCTTAAGAATATGGTTAATTTGAAAGAGTTAAACCTTTCTCGAAATAATTTAACTGATATTACACCATTGTAATACTTGTTTCAGCTTATTATTCTTGAAGTAAGTCTTTGTAATATATATAACATAGATGCAATGGATGCGCTTATTAATTTAGAATAATTATCGCTTTAATCGAATAACATTGTTTATATTAAACCTTTAAAGAATCTAACTAAGTTATTAAAATTAAATATACGATATAACTAAATAGAGGATATAAATACTATATAGAATCATCCTAATTTCTAGAAGTTTTATTCAAACGTGTAGTAATAATCTTAACGTGATGTCTGGCTTTGTGCAAATAAGCTGAGAAATATCAATGCACCTATATATATTTTAAAAAAGATTAAAGCACAAAGAAAGAAAATATGCTTAGTTCAAAAAAATACAATCAATGATATGATTGAAGCGCAGAAATACAGTTAAATAGCGTTTTGTTAACATATTGTATTGCTTTTGAACTAAATTAACTCCATTGATACCTACCAGTGATATTATTATATAAACACATGACAACAATTATCATACAAAATTTTACATAAATCGTGGTTATTTTCTGTTACAATTGACTGCGATTTTGATCTGCAATAGTAGCCGTTCAGCCTTTTCTTCTTCGTTGTTTATTGCGCATGAATCATGCTTATTTACTAAATTAACTCAGTGGAAACATACCAGTGATTATAAAATATAAATATTATATTTGATAAATATTATGTTATAAACTTGATAAACTTTAGCATTGATTGTTGTCATAGCAAGTTAAGTTATAATATTTCTTAAAGTGGAAAATTATCAAACGCGATTATATTTTATTTGCAAGCTTATAAATGTATTCCGCTCCAATTCTATTTAAAATCTGTAATATGGAGGATGCGATAACGATTGATTTCACTCGTCCTGTGTTGGATTTGACGAACGAGAATATAACCACTTTGGATATGGATGCTGATGCGGAGCGTGTGCGTGCGGTGGTATTGTCTTAGAATCCGGTAGAGGATTTCTTGTTTTTGCGTCATTTTCCGTGTGCTTCTTTGGCTCATTTGGATTCTACGTATTTGTCATCTTTGGGCAGTGTCCCGCTCGATTCGATGCCGAAGCTCTAGTTTTTGGTCGCCCGTTTGAATCGCTTGAAGAATTTTGAAAATTTAATTGACTCCGACTCGTTGTAAACTCTTGATATTTCCTTTAACGAGTTCGCTGAAAACGCCGAGGACACCATTGCAGCTGCCTTCCCCAGCCTCAAACGTGTGTGCTTCGGCTTCCCCAACAACGATAATCTTAATTAAAAGCTTCTATCTTGCTCAAAGTCAAATCTGAATTCCTTCAGACTCTTCCAAAAACTCTTTCTGGAGCGTTTTTACGAGGAGGAAAAAATACAATTCGGAGTGAAATCGGTTGAAATCCAGAACATCCTTTTTACGATCGTTTTAAAGGGGAACAAATTAATGATAGACGTGAAGAAAACGGCCGACGAACCCGTAAAGAACCACAAACTCATCGTAACCGGATACGTAATCGCAACCGGCTTCGAAATCGTTGAAACGAACCAGTAACTACTCCGCATATCTCAACTGATGGACCAATAACGCACTGATATGAACATAAGGCAAATGTTCACGTACAAACAAATCGAATACCCCACACAAGAAACGAATCTGAACGAACGCGATCTGCAAGCATTCAGGCTGTACGACGACATGCTCCAAGCTTAGTTGGAATAAATGACCAACTTCAACGTGATCACCATCGAAATGAACGGAGAAATAGGCGCAATCGCATTCGACAGAAGAACATCAGAATTCGCTGACTTCCAAGCACTACAAGTTGAGATGCAGAAGCAAATATAACTAAAAGACGGACTCAAGGTCAAAATATCGCGCACAAGCCAGCTTGACATGTCCATCAGAGCCAAACCAGAAGAGGACGACTACTTCACCCCTAAAGTAAAAGGAAAAGCACAGAGACAATCACAAGTACAATCGGGCGTGTACGACCGCATCTTCAACTCGAAAACCTCATTTTACGAGCGTAAAGTTGAGGACACCGTTAATCTGTCCGAGGTATCGGACGACGACGCCCCAAACAGATCCATGAACGTCCAGCGTAGACAAATTGATTTGAAACCCGAAGATATGCAACGCTCAAACATTCCGCGTCCAATATAATCAGCCCAGTCCAAAGTTGGAAACGGAGCGATTCAGCTGGAGAACATGGAGCTCTTTTAACAAATGAGCGTTAGAACACAGCTACCAAACCCATTAATATTCATTTACTCCTCAGTTTTAACGCACGAGCAGCTCATAAACGAGCTGAACCAGCTCATAAGCTCCGTTCAAATGCAAAATGTGAGCGCCGAATAAACTTTATAGGAGGGAATTAATAAATATAATGCATCGCCAAAACCACTGGTGGACTACTAAAACGGGTTGTACTTGAATTTGCTCGTGTGCGGCTCAATTCCGTTCAAAATACAGCTCAGGAAGATATCTGAAGGAAACTCACTGTACCTAGATAGATCCGTGAAGTCCAAACACATATTCGTACAAGTTAATGAAACAGGCTTCATCTCACCAGTTGCTGTTAAATACCAGCCAAAACTCACACGCGTTTTATTGTAAAATGATGAAGACGTACTGCTGGTCAAAGTATTTGAAGACGTTAACGGAGTAGAAAAAACATGCCTCTCAGACAGCATCCTCTACACATTCTACAGAAACCAGAAACTCATCGGACAAAACCAAGTCGGATACATAAATCTTACAGAATGCGGAGTAGAACTCGACGGACTGTTCAAAGCTGTCGCCAGCGTTATGGAAGGTGGAGTTGTTGTCGGAGAACTTGAAGGATAACCACTATTCCTTGAATCAAAGTGAGCTTATATTGAAAATATAGAAAATAATAATTTAAAGTTAGTTGATTAGTTTGAAATGTATGCATTTGACTTCTAAATTTTTAATAATTTAGAATTATGATATCATACATATTATTTTGAGTATTTACATGAAACTTAGGCTCTAACATAATTAAGGCAACTCAACTTAGGGTTTTTAGAATAAATTGTCCGATTATCCTAATTTACTGAAAAATAGAATAAAATTATAATAGTATTTCCACACCACATCTCAACAAATGAGTGACGATTACAATGCAAACCGTTCTGAATCATCTAATGATGGTAGAAATTAAGAAAATCGTTATTACGCTACACATAATACGTTTGATTAAACGCCGATAATTATGTAATTATCCCGAGAATATTATGAGATGCAATATGATAAATAAAAACTTGAAAATTAATTATAACGCATTTTGAAAGAAATTAACACCTTTGATGAATATTAAATGTTAAATGAGGATAACGAAAAAATATTTGAAAATGAAGTATTTTAACATGAAGAATTTTATGAATAAGAAGACTTGTATTAGATTGAAGAAATAATTGAAGAAGAAATGAGTAGCTGGAATGGCGATTAACTAGAATATGAAGAATCATTTAGTAACTAGTAATATTTTGAAAATGATGATGAATTAGAGTACAAATAACGAGAATATGAAAGTTTGTTACGTAAATGTGAAGAAATAAAGCATAAAATTTAACTTTAACGTGAATTAATGCAATAAAATTTACGACAACGACACGAATTAAAATTAATTCACGAAACTCGTGAAGAAAATTAAAATCGAATAGTAGTTAACATATTGCCAAAAAGAAGACGTATCCATGTTGAAAATGAATAAAATGAAACCAAGTTAAAAAATGAAAATTTTGAAAATAAGTTGAAAAATCTCGGTAAAAAAATTGTTTAAGAACAATAATAAGCTAAAAATACAGCTGAAGATGAAGCAGAACAACGTTAAAGAGTAGCCAAAGAACTTAAAGAAAGAATAGAAAATGAAAATAAGGATATTTTACAGAAAAATAACAAGTAACATGAGAATTAATGTTCAGAAAAAGAGTGCAAGCATTGTGATTAAGTACTAGTCGTAAAATGCAAAACTTGCGAATAAATATTTTGTATTTAAGGTTAAAATGTAGCGGAATCACATGCTGGAAAGCATATCAGAAGTTTGAAACATGAAATCGACATTGACTTTGAAGTTTCTAGAAGATTCAACTGGGAACAGGCTTCTGTATCTAAAGAGGAAGAGACTACAAAAGAATATGAAAAATTAGAGTATGAAAGATAATCTAAAGTGTGTCAAGTTGAAACAGATGATAAGTCTCTGTAGATTAAGAAGTTTTACGAGATAGAAAATCAAATGACACTTGAATTACAACTAATGAACAAAGATGAAACCAAGAATTTTTAAGAAGAGCTGCAGTAAAAAGCTGATTTCTTCCTTGATCCGAAATAAATTAACCGTAAAAAGCTTAATTTCTTGATGATAGAATCCGATGAGAAGAAAGAAAAGAAAAGAGATAAGAAGGAGGAACGCTTAATCTAAAAAACTAACCAAACTTCTCATTAAGTTTAGAAAAGAAATTGTTTCAACGCGTATTCTCAACAACTAAGGTAACTCGAAACATCAAATGAAGCTAAACGACTCAAAACACAATTATCTAATTTAAATAAAATATTACGTGATTAAAAACTATAGCAAACAAAGTACTTAGAAAGTGAAACAATTATAAGTGCCATTAAAGAACAAATTGAAATAATCGTTTAATTAATAGACGAAATGAAGAAATTGGAACCAGACTTAGGATACTACGGACACATATTTACAAAGTTTACAAATGAGATCAGAAAATATTTATAAAGTCTAAGTGAAATATCTATAGTCACGTTAACCTAAGTTATAAGTAGTCTTTAAACTAATATTGATTCTGAATTAACATAACAAAACTCTGAAATAGCAAAAAATGGAAAGGAAGAAATCAAAATACTTTTGAAAATGAGTTAAGGAGGAAAATTATTTTGGAAAAGTCATCATGAATATTTGAATAAGAAATACAGCATTTTTTAAAATTTACATTCTGATCTTCACAGAATGCGAAAAAATTAAAGTACATAATATCAATTTAAAATAGTGGTTATTGCTGTACAAAGCTTGTTAGAAACGTAATAAAATATTGTGCGACATATAAATACGTTGGTTAAAATACTTTAGAATCTGACAAATTCAATTTAATTCAAGTAACAAGCAAATATCATGACTGAAACTGAAGAATAGAATAAACCAGAGAACGAAGAAGAAAACGGAGAAGAAAACGCGGAAATTAATGAAACAAATACCGAATTTACTGTGGCTATGATAACAGAGAAACCTAAAAAATGGGCATTTACAGATGAAGAAGTTCCAAATGAGAACACAACTGAGTAGGAACCTAACTCTAACAAACTCGATCAAAATTAAAAAGACGAAGAATAATCTGATAACGAATATCAGGAAGAGCCAATAGTAATCACAGTCGATGCATTACCTCTTGATTAAATTTCGTAAATAATTATGATGCTCACTGAAATTGAAGAAAAACTAAAAATATTTCATCTATATTAACAAGTTTCGGAATAAGAATTTTAAGATTCATATCTTAAAATCGAGATAACAACACAGTAGTTGGAACGAGTGTAGAAATATTATAATATTGATTAATCGTTGAAAAAGTAAGTAAACAAAGATATTACTGAAAATTAAAACAGAATTTAAGCTCTAAAAACAAATGATATTTCAAAATTCTTCAGCAAGAGACATATTTCTATTGTATTTTGTGGTCATGTTCACCATGGAAAGTCAACATTATCCCAATAATTACTGTTAGAAAGCATATTAGATCAAAACGAGAAAGACTAGGAAAGATAAAATATGAATGAAAAGAATAAAACCATAGCTAATGGACTTAATTCACTTCCAGAAGAAAGATAGACTGGTAATACAATTGAATACGCTAAGAGGCAATTTGATACAAACAGTGGCAGACATATTTTGCTACTTGACGCTCCTGGCCACGATAAGTATATTTTATCAATGATTTAAGCAGCTACATAGGCTGACATAGGTGTTCTACTTACATCAGCTAAACAAGGAGAATATGAAGATGGAACAGCTGGTGCAGATAGAGAAGCGGAGAAACGTGGTCAAACACTCGAACATGCACAAATATTGCACACCTGTGGAGTAAGTACTATAGTTGTAGTAGTAAATAAAATGGACGATATTAGTTGCTAATATTCTAAAGAAGTCTTTTAAAACATTATTAAAAAGTTGTAACCACAGCTTGAAAAAATAGGTTTCAAAAGTCGAAATATTAGTTTTATTCCTGTTTCAGCTAAAGCTAACGTGAATGTAAGTAGACAACTTAACGAATCGGATATTAGCGAATACCAATAAATAGGTGATTTCAAGTAAAAGATTTTAGATTTCAAAAAATCTCAATATGAAGCAGAGTAGAAATTATTTGAATGGTATAAAGGATTCTCAATGATGGATGCTATTGACAATGTATTTATGCCATTTAGAGATATTGGCGGCTTCGTGCGAGTTGTTATTAATTCTAAGAAAAAACAAGGATAATAGTATTTTCTAGAATGCAAAGTAGAAAAAGGATAATTCAACATAACAGATGATAATTTCGTGCTTATGCCCACTAACAAAGATATATAACTGAAAATGAAAGATAATGAGACTGTATTCTCTGGTGATTAATGCGTTGTTACTGTTGATAAGAATATGTATCAACAAATTAAAATTGGAGATATAATATGCTAAAAAGGTTAAGAGTGCAAAACGGCTATGCAGTTTTATATTGCCTTCTGCTGTGTTGAAACTTCATCGATAATTTGCCGTGGATATAGAGCAATGATACATGTTGGTGGTATCATAACCGAATTTGAAGTTGCGGATGTTGTTGGTATGATCAACGAAGATGGTAAACTTAATGAAGAAGTTAAAATGATCACTACTGGACAACGTGCTATTTTAAAGGTAAAAATTATTGGAAGATAAAATCCTATTTGTGTTAGTAAATTCGAGCGCGATGAATTCTTGGGGAGAGTTTTAATTAGACACTAGCGTACCACAATTGGAGCTGGAGTTGTAATTGAAGACTGGAACGATAAGGTGTTTTAAAATGTTGAGGAAAATCAGAACATTCAAGAAAATCAATAATTTATATTCGATAGATAAGTATTTGATAAACTAAATAACAATATTATGGTACCGACAACTAAAAATTATGATAAAGATAACAAAAAATAAGGAAAAAAGGTTGAACTGGATAATTCGATGGATTAAGTTAAAATTTGGTAAATGTAATAGAAAATAAATGCTATTAAGACCATGCCCTACTAAGAGTGTGTTGTTACACTATTTATTCGTCCATCAGATTCAATTCCTAGTATTATAAAGGTGTTGGGCACAAAGAAATAAGAAATAGGAAACATTAAACTAGATAGTACTAAATCAGCTGCTTAAAGTGCCATTGGAAAAGCTACTTAATTTGTCTCATCTATTCAGAATATCCCGGCTAACGGTATCTGCGTGTTTGCAGGTTCTGAGTTAATTGTTTTCGAACCATTTTAGCCAATTGTATTCAATTGCCAAGCGCTCTGTTGTGATACTAAGTTTAACTTAGAACCCGTAAACGAGCTCTTAAAACAATAAGAACAATATATATTCGTTGTGTTCGATGGATAATCAGCCCGCATCTATAAAGTATCTGGAAACTCCATTGAGCAGATCGGTGGTGAAATTGAAGCTGATTTACCGAATAAAGGCGCATTTGAGTAGGAAGTTTAAATTAAAAACAATAGAGCCGAAATGCGCGAGTTATATATTAAAGACATTGAAAAGAAGCTGAATGATACCATAACAGACTCAAGTGCTGTTAAAAGTATCTTTTTAGCATATACAAGTGATTTCAAAGATCTTGTGGAACAAAAATTCTCACCTAAGCTCAAAAATCTAATCTATAAACAACATATTGAACTTGCGTACGGATATTAACACGGTCTCGACTATGCAATGTGGGAGTTGAGAAAATAACTTTCTAAAGTTACACTGATTAGATAAATAGAGTATTGTAAGAAGTTTATCAAAATTATAAATGACAACCGCAGAAAACCAGGAAAATACCCAAAGTTATACTGTTACGGTCTTTAAAATGTAGTACGTTGTATTTCATAGGTTAAAACTGTTTTAGTTTAAGAAGACTTCAATTGTGAATATGTAGAGTACGAAGATAATATAAGTTTCTACACATCTGAATGCTACAGAATGTTAGGTTCGGTTCATTTAGTTGATAGTGATGGGGCAGAGATTATGATGTGCTCTAATTACAAAATTACAAAAAGACAGCATATATTCAATCGTTTTATAGTCTTAGGCATTGATTTTGTCTTCGTTAGCTGCAAAACAGAGGTTGGAAACTAGTTTTGCAAAGGCTTTGGTGGTATAGGTGCAATTCTAAAAACTCCTGAATGAGTTTGATAGTATTGGTAAATATATATAGATATTTGAATTAATATTATAAATATACCATTCATATAAGTGTAGTCACTACATCTTTTTGAGAAGTTATAAATGTTTGGATATTTATATTTTGGAGTCAATATTATGTATAAATCTACAATATGTACGAAAATATTTTGTGATTTGAAACTAACTTTTATAGGTTGAATTCAACATATTTGTTCTCGAATCTATAATATACGATTTTAGCGAACACTAAAAGTCACACTCCAAATATGATCTTATTAACTCTAGCCAGAAACTTGCAGGTGTTCTCCATAGCCGAATTTGATTTCTGCTACAATTATGTCTTTTACAGGCCGTTTTAGGAGAGGATAGCTCTCGTTTAACATAATCCGTTCACTTTTGAGGGAGGGATTAACACTGATCTTTGCTCCAGAACTGAGAACGTTTTGTTCAGAGAAATTAACCAGAGCTAAAAATTGACTGCGAATTCGACCTGTAACAGTAGCCGTTCAGCCTGTTCTTCTTCGTTTTTAGCAACGTGAGCATAATTGACACTGAGATAAACATGAAACTGAGCAACTCAAATTGCGAATTTGCGTTTTTGGTCGCGACCATTCCCGAATATTCAATTGAAATCAAAGGCTGCAGTTTGAGTCAAAAAGTCCGATCTCGAACTTTTACGGAATTGCGAATAACCTAACCGAGTTATTGGTGATTAATAGAAGCTCCTTTAGTTATAATTGCACGACTGCCATATCAAAGTTCTTCGGCATTTCGAGCCAAGTGAATAACATAGCAGTTTTGAACTCCAGCTTCTCGATAACCACATCTGCTGTCACAAGTTGCGGCTTCGTTTCATTGATTTTAGGCGCTTCCACTTTCAAGAACCTAACAGTTTCCGGTGCTCTTTCTGGAGCGAATACTTACGGCTTCATCTACGAAAATAGAGGAGCGTGTTAAATTTAGAATATCAGTTATTCTCTGGTAACTTCGGGCTCCACCTTGAACTGTGGCTTCGTCCAGCTCACTTCTGGCTCTGGAATAGTTTCAACCTTGAATCTCACTTTTATCGGATTCTATAAATCATAGTTGATAAGCGAACCGGTTTCGTACTCTGGAACTTGTCCGTGCATAACTGGATCTGTTCTTTAAAGCGGGCTTTGTTACTGCGCGGCTGGATCTCTTCCGAACTCGAACTTCAACAACTGTTCTTGCTAGACGACCAACGCCTTTATAAAGGATAAAGTTTGTGTTTGCGGAGTCAACGCCACAAACACGAGTACTTCTTGTGTCTGTCCAATCGGCTCCACTTTGGTTAGTGGAGTCTGTAAGTTGCTCAACCACGAATGCCTTTCCAGTTAACGGAGTATGTGTTTGCGGGACAAATTCAACTAATTCCTCTAACACGTGTACCTGCCCAACCGGGTCTGAATTACTAAACGGAATCTGTAAGTGTAAAACTGAAAACGCATTCCCAGATTCCATCAATAAAACGTGCATCTGTGCCACTGATGCTACAAACAATACTGCTATTAATACTTGTGAATGCCCGTAGTATTCTATTGTTTAATCAGGAGCGTGCAAATGTTAACCCGTAAACTCTTTAATGGAAAATAAAGTTTGTACATGTTCGTAATCGTTAATGCTAGGAAGCTCGATGCAAAATGGAGCATGTACATGTCCATATTAATCGATTTTAGAGGGAAATAAGTGTGTATGCAAACAATAGGGCTCTGAGTTATCTGGAACAAATTGTGTTTGTACTTGGGATTAAAGTGGAGGATGGGTATCCCAAGGCAATTTTTGGTGTAAAAACGCTTATGAAGGTAGGTGCTGCACTAAATGTGCAAAAGCTGGAAGTTAATTTTGGTGTTTAGACGACTATTGGAGTGGATGTACGAATGAAGGTAATAAAGTAGCGCCATGAAATAGAGTGATAAATTTCAATATTTTTTTCATAAATAACATATTGCAATATAGGATTTGCTTATATTATCAAACAATGTCATTCATATTATTTGTGTTTTGCATTGCCTTTCTTAATTTTAGAACTTCTTCATAAAGTTCCAAATTTTCGTTTTTCAACTACTCGTTTTAATATTTCAATTCTTTTAGTTCTTCAGAAAGCATTTTATTGCTTTCAACCAGTTAGTCTTTACTTTAAATTTAATTTTAAACCGTTTGTGAGAACTTTTTTAGATTATTTGCGATATTCTTTGATGTTTTAGAAGTGTAATTAGCTATTATATGTGCTTTGTCTTTAACATCTGGAATAATATGTTCTTTCGTAAAATCATATGCTTTATTAGCATTTTCTTGGATTATACGTCGAGTATCATTTGTAATAGTAATTATTTTAGGAATAATTCTTTCATTAGTAAATTATTTTGCGTGTTCTATTTTTTCAGTAATTATTTCAAAATTCCACATGTCGTTTGATATCTTGGGATTCGTTTTTTGGAATTATTTGTATGCTGCATAAATAGCGCCACTACTGAATACACCTCCCTCAATGGCAGATAAAACCCTCATAGTACTCATTGATTATAGAATCGCGACCATACTTCCGGCTGCTACACCACCTCCATTAGCTATTGCGGCAGCAGCCATCATTTTTGCAGCGGTAGATCCAGCTGCGATGCCAAGTGTTTTAAATCCTATCATGCTCAATATTATCATTTAGATGAAGTGAAATTTAATTAACATAATATTTAAAGTAATGTGTTTCAATTATATATTTCACTTCTATATACATAATATTAACTTTATATATTTGTATAAACGAAAGTTAAGAGAGTGGGATATATATTTAATATTTTGTTCAATAACACAGAGGTTTTGAGCTTGCTTTGGGCAATTATTATAAAGAGCAATAATTATTAAATTAAACGAATTAAAAGAAGAGGTGAAATATTTAAATGATATTAAATGATAATAGTTATTTAATTTAATATTAGCTAAAATAATCAATCCGTGTAATTAATAACCGTTTCTTAAAGTAACTCCGTTTCTTCCAGTTATTTCCGCACCGTTTTCACACTTCCCTCAATCGTCCCCAGTTTTATGAAGAAAGTGCTCCCCCTGAAAAATATCGACAGAGGAACTGTCGAAAAAAGGATCATGAACTGAATTAGTAATTTGCAAAGGAGGGAATTCGCGCGCACGTCGCCAAACCCGCACCGCGCATTAGTTACAGCCGAGAAGTAGAGCAAATCAACAAAGGTTGTGTACGGAGAAGAAGTACGAATGCCCTCAAAACTGTTATTGGTACATAACTGAATAAAAGTAAATAAACCAGCGAAATTTATAGTTACTGATAAATAAACCTTGAACATGTGCGTGAACATATCTGGTGTATATAACCCCGTTTTCAACTACTGCTTAAGCTGAATCGACATCAAAACAACGTTTAAAAGAGAAAAGGCAATTAAAATAATAGAAATGGACCTTCGTGATTGGAAACACTGCGAAATTACATCAAAAAGCGCTAAAGATAACACCTAAAACCAAAGAGAGCAGTTTAAAGCCTTTTTCTTGTATACCTTCTCCAAAAGAAGCGGAAACCAGCCTGTTAGCGGAGCTTACTTGGATAAAACTTCATAATCGTGAATCATCTCGTACTGCGAGCGGATTATAAACCGCTTCAATAACAACGATAACTAATCCACACTATTTTACAACACACTAACGCTGTATTCTAATTTTATATCAACATATTTCCCCTTTTTACAAGATTAAAGCTAATTTAAGCATTCACAAATATGGTCTGTTATGTAATCGAATTTAAACATTTTGAAACAGACTGGGCACCGAGTTAATGAACTCATGCAATACTCTTCATGCTTCAGAATTGTTTTTCGCGCTCCTTTCTATCCGCATGTAGAACATTTGATTCTATGTTGGCTGCAATTCTTTAAATGTGCAAGTATTTATGCGTATGTTCCAGAATATTAGCAAGGTGCCATGCCAATCGGAATACTTTTATAGAAGTAGTGTTTTAGTTAAATAGTTTCTTATTTGCACTTGAGTATGTTTTTGATGTCTGGTTATAATTATTGTAGATATCCTGGTTGAATCAGGTGTTATCTCATCCCGTTTACTGCATTAACATACATTCCACTATTAAATTATTCCGCTATTTTCAGTGTTTCTTCGTTTAATTTAGCGTATTTATCTTTTATGTCTTAAATATTCTGAGAAGTGATATTTTCATCATACATTTCTTGGTATTCTGCCGTTTTATATTCAGAGTACGGGCATGTGCAAAGCGCGTTCATTTATTCTTCTCTAATTTGTTTGTTAACGAACGCGTCCTCGATTCGTTTTTAGCATATATTGCAGAATTCACTTTCAGCCAACTATTAAGCGCATTATTTACAATATAAATGCATGCACGGCTTAACAACAACATGCTCAGAAAAAACTAGTTCACAATTCTAGCAAACGAATCTATTCCTGATATTTGGTTTGAATTAAATTGAGAAGATCCCGTTTTATTATTTGATCAAAAACTCTAAAAACTATTTAAAACTGCTCCTGTCCACTCCATGAACGGAAACGAGCGCGAGCTTCTCGAAAGCACTTTTATTTTACGTGGAGCGGAGCCAGGACTCGAACTAAAACGGGGTAAGCTGCTTTCGCACGAACTGGTTTAACATTGGAGCGGAGTGAAAATAATCGTATTATGTTATTTAATTTGGTTATAATTGTATTTATTAGTTGATGGGACAAAATCTCAATTTCTTTTCTGAATGATTTGAAATTGTGAAAAGAATAGGATATCATCATTACATTAAAAAATAAGTAATTACCTAATTAGCTTTACATTCATGTACATTGTATGTACTACAGAAATCAAACCTTACCTTGTGGGACAAATTCAACTAATTCTTCTAATACTTGCACTTGTCCAACTGGTTCCACATTAATCAACGGGGTTTCTAAATGCACCACAACGAATTCTTTTCCAGATTCTCTCAATAAAACGTGCATTTGTGCAACTAACGCTACGAATAACACGGGCACCAATACATGTGAATGTCCATAATATTCTATTGTTTAATCAGGAGCCTGTGTATGCCAATCTAAGTCTATGGTGAATAAAGTTTGTAGCTGCAATCAAACATTAATATTAGGCGGTTCAATTTAAGATGGAATCTGTAAATGTCTGTATTAAGCTAGTTTGGTAAATTCTACATGTGTTTGTAAGCCAGATGGTTCTTATTTATAAAGTCTATAATGTATGTGTACAAAAGATTATAGCGGTGGTTGGGTTTCTCAAGGAAATTTTTGGTGCAAGAATGCATATGAAGGAAGATGTTGCACGAAATGCACAAAAGCCGGAAATTAATATTGGTGCGATGACGATTACTGGGGAAACTGTACGAACGAAGGTAATAAAATAGCTCCGTGATAACAATTTTTTAATATATTTACTCATACGATTATTTACTCATTCGATATTATTATAATTTTTGAACGAAAATTCTCAATAAATTCATATTTCTATTTTTAATTGTAGTTTGTTAATTGTTAAAATAGTTACTGTTATCAAACAATGTCATTCATGTTGTTATTTGTGTTTTGTACTGCCTTTCTTAATTTTAGAACTTCTTCATAAAGTTCCAAATTTTCGTTTTTCAACTACTTTAAACCGTTTGTGAGAACTTTTTTAGATTATTTGCGATATTCTTTGATGTTTTAGAAGTGTAATTAGCTATTATATGTGCTTATTAGCATTTTCTTGGATTATACGTAATATTATCATTTTTAATTGCAATTATTAATGGAATTACTCTTTCATTAGTAAATTATTTAGTCTATTGTTTTAGTTATTTTTTCCGTATAAGTTTAATTTAAAGGGTGTGATATTTCTGATTTTCATTTTTAGGTTTCAGGTTGCTTTAAGCATAGTTGATGAGTAAGTACACATGAGTAAGAACACATTAATTCATTAATCATTAATTAATGATACTTATATCGTTATTATGTTTACGATCCAAATAATCATGCAGATAGCAATTAATGATCATTGCGCTTAGATTTCATTTTTAGAATTATTTAATATCTGTATTCGTTCTTTTTATATAAATATATGTTGTCTTCTATAACAATAGTATTAAGATAAATTGAATATTAATAAGAAAAATAATGCAGTTAGAATATTCTTTTAAATAATTAACACTATTAGTATTGTTAAAAAGGAAAGCAATTAAATAATATTTTGGTTAGTAATATTTCGATGCAATCATAATCATCGAATAAATAACAGAACATATTCTTAAGTACTGATACAATGAAGTAGTCATAAATAGTAAGTGTGATAAGCAATGATAATAACTTTGCAGTGTTCGGCTTTAACAAGGATATTCAGTAGATTTAGTAATCAACTGTTAATATCACTATCAGTTATAAAACCTATATAAGTGCATTGATTTGTTTTTAGTGTGATATTAAAATATCATCTTCTATTTTGGTATTTATAGCTTCCGGTTAATCTTTATCAGGGTTGATGTCTGTTTCCGGTTTATTGATTAATTTAGTAGATACCACATTGTAGTACAGATTTTCGAGCTAATACTCAGCTGGTTTGGTAATTAACACATCCAAACAATTGAATTTTGATATAAATAACATGTAAATTCTCGGCTACAACGTAGTGCCTAACGCCCTTTTAATTTATTATTCGAATATTTCTCTTACTATTAATACAACTAATGTACAAGTGTGTTCAAACTCCATTTCAAATTAAATATAACTTTCTTCCACTTTAGTCTTTTAATGCGAAAATATCTGTGAAAATGAAGACGTTTTCGTTTATGGAATTTGTGCTAACTCCCTTGTAAACGGACAGATGCAAAATTATTCTTTACAATGTGTTGATCCGTTTGTTTTTAATGGTTCTCAGTGCGTTTGCAAAGAGTAATATTTACAAAACGGAACGAAATGCATAGAAGTTATATTTTAGTTGAATAAATTGTTAAATCAAAGTTAATAGAATTTTCAGTTAATGATTATAAATACTGAATCCATTATTAAGGTATAATAAGATTTTGATATGTTGAAGAATAGTGTTGAAAGTAATTTAGCTGAAAGTTAAAATGCTGTTATACAGATAATACAGAAACACGAGTAATATATTACTGGGAATACGAGTGCGCTGAATGTATCAATTCGTACTTTAGATTAATACATTTTTAATAACACATCGGTATTAGATTAAAGGATTTAAAATAATGCAACGTTTTTATATAATGCATTGAAAAGTAATATTAGTGATTTAGTACAATAGATAAATTAAAGTCATACTCAACTGAACACAATAATACTGAGTGTAAATTCTAGTGTAAATAATTAAATTACTGATATTAACTAATCAGTGTATTTATTGAATTAATAACTGGTTAGCAATATTTCTCTAACAAATAATAGTATAAATAATAATTTCAATGCCACTGAACAACATATTTTTGGGAACGTATCAATATTAGATGACAGATTGAACTCAAATACATCAATTTTAGATTAGCGCATATTTAGTAATGCGACCGCGATTTATGCGGCACTAGTTGCAAATATCAGTTTGAAAGATAAATAAATATAAGAGTTATCAGATCAGCTTGTGTTTTTGCAAGGGTTAATCATGAATACAAAGGAATATGTTCTGTAATTTAAGAATTAATAAGTTTTATATACTTTTAAATTGTTTGACATCACAAAAATTACTAACTCCATCGCATCTTCTAATTTTTCTTCAGGATATGCATTTAGTTCATAAACTATATAGAACTCATTCTTAGATATATTGTCAATCAGTTCTAGTTTCACACTATTTCAAACATAAATTTCCTTTTACAATATTAAAATACAACTAGAAGATATTTAATTCAGTTCATCAAGTTCTTTAATATCACAAAACACACAATTAACAATTAATTAAATGAGTATAGTTTCAAATCAAGGGACGCAAATAAGTATTAGTCCAGGAAGTATATTAAGTCTTCTTTAGCGCACGGCAATTTCATCAAATATTACAAACATGTTCTCAAATATATAAATGAAGTCTAATTCATATGGTGCATTGAATTTAATAAATATTGTAAGTGGATATCTAAGTATAACAGGATACTATATTTAAGGTATATACATTTGTAAAAATACAATGGCACTATCATTTAATTAAGCAAATAACAGTATAATATCATTGAGTTATATCTATATAGTTCCTTAACTATTTAGTGCAGGTAATTTATCTTCATATTTAGCTTCAGTTGTAAATAACAGTACAATTCATGTTAACCATGTATCTATCAGCGTTGGTGATACTATAAATGTAAATATCTTGAGTTTAATGTCTACATCACAAACAAATTACTTTGTATTTGGTGGTTTAGTAACATAATTAAATAACTCAATTTTAGTTATGACTGATATTAATTCTAATTAATACGAACAAATTAACACATAATTTACAAACTTCTCAGGATAATTTGTCGGCTTTAGTAATTTTTCAATGATAAGTGTTTGTTAAAGTAATTTGTTTGAATATTTATATTCTTAGATTGATTCTTAATTTAATAAATTTGGATTAGTAGGATATAGCTGCGGGAACTTATATATTGATACATTATCCGTGATTTATACACTATATAATAGTACTAATTATAATTATGCTGGTATTTTTGGATATATTAATGGAACTTCTTCAGATTTCGCTAATTTGGATTTACAAATAACTATAATTCTATAATAAATCAGTTAATATGTAGGAGCTTTAGCTGGTGCGCTGCTTTCCTCAATATAAAAATGTTAAAACATTAATATTTAATATTCAAATATATCATCATCTCATAGTGCAGGTTTAGTAGCATCAATTTGCTCAAATATTTATATAAATATGATCAAAATATACGAATCGTCAATTAATTGTTCACACAATGTATACAGTTCATCTACTTGGGCAGTAGTGGGCGGTATAATTGGCTAAGTATTAGATTATGATTAAATATAAAGTAATAAACTCAATATTAAAATATTTTAATGTAAAATTTAAAGTATATCAATTTACTCGTATCACATTGGTTCTTGGGCATTATGCGGAGGATTAATAGGCGATTCACTTATTTCTCCAATATCAGTTAAATAAACAATTATCAGCAAATCTGATATATAAGCACATGGCCCAGTAACATATGTTGCATCTGCTAGTGGTCTAATATCGTACATGTACAGATAGAATAATATCGATATTTCGAATATATTTGTTAATAATAACAATTTGATAGCTTCTAGTAATAAAAGCTAATTTACATCTTGTTCAGGAGTTTTCTCTTAAGTAATAGTTAAAGATCATGATAGCACAATAACAGTATCTTTGTCAAATTCAATAATATCAAATATGTCATTAAACGTGAATGGCCCTATTATTATTTCTGGAATAGTATTGGGCAATAATAAAATATTGTTATTAACAGTTAATCAAGTTTCAACGGAAGGAGTGAACACTATAAATGGTGTTACAATTACAAATTGTGCAAATGTAGTTGGATAGTCTCAAAGTGGTTGTTGAATGACGTATATTATAATAATTTTTGTATATATAGAACTCATTATTCATATCATTTATTCGATTTAAAAGAGAAAGTAAATATGGATTAACATGATGAATAATATTTACTAAACGGAAAGAAATGCATAGAAGTTATATTTTAGTTGAATAAATTGTTAAATCAAAGTTAATAGAATTTTCAGTTAATGATTATAAATACTGAATCCATTATTAAGGTATAATAAGATTTTGATATGTTGAAGAATAGTGTTGAAAGTAATTTAGCTGAAAGTTAAAATGCTGTTATACAGATAATACAGAAACACGAGTAATATATTACTGGGAATACGAGTGCGCTGAATGTATCAATTCGTACTTTAGATTAATACATTTTTAATAACACATCGGTATTAGATTAAAGGATTTAAAATAATGCAACGTTTTTATATAATGCATTGAAAAGTAATATTAGTGATTTAGTACAATAGATAAATTAAAGTCATACTCAACTGAACACAATAATACTGAGTGTAAATTCTAGTGTAAATAATTAAATTACTGATATTAACTAATCAGTGTATTTATTGAATTAATAACTGGTTAGCAATATTTCTCTAACAAATAATAGTATAAATAATAATTTCAATGCCACTGAACAACATATTTTTGGGAACGTATCAATATTAGATGACAGATTGAACTCAAATACATCAATTTTAGATTAGCGCATATTTAGTAATGCGACCGCGATTTATGCGGCACTAGTTGCAAATATCAGTTTGAAAGATAAATAAATATAAGAGTTATCAGATCAGCTTGTGTTTTTGCAAGGGTTAATCATGAATACAAAGGAATATGTTCTGTAATTTAAGAATTAATAAGTTTTATATACTTTTAAATTGTTTGACATCACAAAAATTACTAACTCCATCGCATCTTCTAATTTTTCTTCAGGATATGCATTTAGTTCATAAACTATATAGAACTCATTCTTAGATATATTGTCAATCAGTTCTAGTTTCACACTATTTCAAACATAAATTTCCTTTTACAATATTAAAATACAACTAGAAGATATTTAATTCAGTTCATCAAGTTCTTTAATATCACAAAACACACAATTAACAATTAATTAAATGAGTATAGTTTCAAATCAAGGGACGCAAATAAGTATTAGTCCAGGAAGTATATTAAGTCTTCTTTAGCGCACGGCAATTTCATCAAATATTACAAACATGTTCTCAAATATATAAATGAAGTCTAATTCATATGGTGCATTGAATTTAATAAATATTGTAAGTGGATATCTAAGTATAACAGGATACTATATTTAAGGTATATACATTTGTAAAAATACAATGGCACTATCATTTAATTAAGCAAATAACAGTATAATATCATTGAGTTATATCTATATAGTTCCTTAACTATTTAGTGCAGGTAATTTATCTTCATATTTAGCTTCAGTTGTAAATAACAGTACAATTCATGTTAATCATGTATCTATCAGCGTTGGTGATACTATAAATGTAAATATCTTGAGTTTAATGTCTACATCACAAACAAATTACTTTGTATTTGGTGGTTTAGTAACATAATTAAATAACTCAATTTTAGTTATGACTAAAGCCAACCAATAAGCGTTAGAAAACTGAGACAGACGTTATAACGCGTTATAAAAGGAAAATACGTTAGAAAAGTCTCTAACGTCATGTACGTTAGAAATTTAATCATTATTTACACTATATTTTAATAATCAATATTAATCAACTTTACAGTTATATTATACCGTATTATAGTAATTAAACTAATTTAAATGTAAAAATTCATTCAATTAAAGCTTTAAACGCTTGTAAAAACGATAAAATATAATATATTATTATACTTGTTTTACAACTATATATTATCTTTCTACGTTATATTTCAGTGTTCTGAGCAAAATATTGTATATTAAATGTTTAAATTACTCCTTAATATCATTTTAAAGCTAACAGAATATTTATAAATATTTCAAATATTTTAAGTGAAGTGGAAATACGGAATTTTATTATTTGTATAATACTATAATACGTCAATCCCCACAAAATAAATAAAAGTGTAACGTGCTTGTAACGTCTGTTTTAACGCAAAAAACGTTAGAAAACCTTAACGTAGTACGTTAGAAATGAAACGTTGGGTGGCTCTAGTTATGACTGATATTAATTCTAATTAATACGAACAAATTAACACATAATTTACAAACTTCTCAAGATAATTTGTCGGCTAATAATAAATATAAACGAAGTAAAGGAGATTCCGTGTTATGTTTAAACGAATAAAATTTTATTTAAAAATAACAAAAATGATATCACTCTGTAAATAAATACCATTATTTGTCGAGTAATTTCATTTCCTTAACATTAAGTTTTAAGACACGCTAAAAATCGACTTTGCGTGCGTGTGTTTAATTTCATTACCATAATAGGGGGTCATTGGTAGGATTTTGTTTTTAAACAATAGGTCTATATAATTATTGAAAATAGTCCTCACTCAGCATCCGAAATCCCCATTTCCACACGCGTAACTGAGAGCTATCTTAGCTCATAACATGTGCCTCTACACACACGCTATAAAATACCATCGTTAGATGGCAGAATATTTTCCTCTACTTAATAATCAATCTAGTGATTCAATTTGCTTCTTCAAATGTTTGCGTTTACTATTAATCTATCAGTTATTTGATACACGATCCAGTTATCATGGCCCCTCACGGAGCCAGTTCAGATAGCAATTATTTAGTCAATATGACAGCTGCCTAGCTCCTCATATGAATTTTTGGTTGAAGTTTCCTTACTTATAACCTCCAAACGACGTGTTTCCTCCTTTGTTTTGCTTGCTGAAGTTGGTCTAGCCTATTGGTATTTTGACGTACATAATTATTGAAAATATTAAGAAATTTAAAGCTACATAATCACACAAAGGCTAGAAGGGCATGTTCAACGCTCTACCATAATACTATATTCAATAACACAGATTTTAAACTTACTTTAATTTTAATGAGCTAACTAAAGACAACAAATCAAATATTAACAACAATAATCAAATAATATAATATTTAAATAATATTACAGTTGTATAGACATTTAATATCATTTAATAGTCTTTTAATTTAAAATTAGCTAAAATAATATCACTCCGTGTAATTAATAACCGTTTCTTAAAGTAACTCCGTTTCTTCCAGTTATTTCCGCACCGTTTTCACACTTCCCTCAATTGTCCCCAGTTTTATGAAGAAAGTGCTCCCCCTGAAAAATATCGACAGAGGAACTGTCGAAAAAAGGATCATGAACTGAATTAGTAATTTGCAAAGGAGGGAATTCGCGCGCACGTCGCCAAACCCGCACCGCGCATTAGTTACAGCCGAGAAGTAGAGCAAATCAACAAAGGTTGTGTACGGAGAAGAAGTACGAATGCCCTCAAAACTGTTATTGGTACATAACTGAATAAAAGTAAATAAACCAGCGAAATTTATAGTTACTGATAAATAAACCTTGAACATGTGCGTGAACATATCTGGTGTATATAACCCCGTTTTCAACTACTGCTTAAGCTGAATCGACATCAAAACAACGTTTAAAAGAGAAAAGGCAATTAAAATAATAGAAATGGACCTTCGTGATTGGAAACACTGCGAAATTACATCAAAAAGCGCTAAAGATAACACCTAAAACCAAAGAGAGCAGTTTAAAGCCTTTTTCTTGTATACCTTCTCCAAAAGAAGCGGAAACCAGCCTGTTAGCGGAGCTTACTTGGATAAAACTTCATAATCGTGAATCATCTCGTACTGCGAGCGGATTATAAACCGCTTCAATAACAACGATAACTAATCCACACTATTTTACAACACACTAACGCTGTATTCTAATTTTATATCAACATATTTCCCCTTTTTACAAGATTAAAGCTAATTTAAGCATTCACAAATATGGTCTGTTATGTAATCGAATTTAAACATTTTGAAACAGACTGGGCACCGAGTTAATGAACTCATGCAATACTCTTCATGCTTCAGAATTGTTTTTCGCGCTCCTTTCTATCCGCATGTAGAACATTTGATTCTATGTTGGCTGCAATTCTTTAAATGTGCAAGTATTTATGCGTATGTTCCAGAATATTAGCAAGGTGCCATGCCAATCGGAATACTTTTATAGAAGTAGTGTTTTAGTTAAATAGTTTCTTATTTGCACTTGAGTATGTTTTTGATGTCTGGTTATAATTATTGTAGATATCCTGGTTGAATCAGGTGTTATCTCATCCCGTTTACTGCATTAACATACATTCCACTATTAAATTATTCCGCTATTTTCAGTGTTTCTTCGTTTAATTTAGCGTATTTATCTTTTATGTCTTAAATATTCTGAGAAGTGATATTTTCATCATACATTTCTTGGTATTCTGCCGTTTTATATTCAGAGTACGGGCATGTGCAAAGCGCGTTCATTTATTCTTCTCTAATTTGTTTGTTAACGAACGCGTCCTCGATTCGTTTTTAGCATATATTGCAGAATTCACTTTCAGCCAACTATTAAGCGCATTATTTACAATATAAATGCATGCACGGCTTAACAACAACATGCTCAGAAAAAACTAGTTCACAATTCTAGCAAACGAATCTATTCCTGATATTTGGTTTGAATTAAATTGAGAAGATCCCGTTTTATTATTTGATCAAAAACTCTAAAAACTATTTAAAACTGCTCCTGTCCACTCCATGAACGGAAACGAGCGCGAGCTTCTCGAAAGCACTTTTATTTTACGTGGAGCGGAGCCAGGACTCGAACTAAAACGGGGTAAGCTGCTTTCGCACGAACTGGTTTAACATTGGAGCGGAGTGAAAATAATCGTATTATGTTATTTAATTTGGTTATAATTGTATTTATTAGTTGATGGGACAAAATCTCAATTTCTTTTCTGAATGATTTGAAATTGTGAAAAGAATAGGATATCATCATTACATTAAAAAATAAGTAATTACCTAATTAGCTTTACATTCATGTACATTGTATGTACTACAGAAATCAAACCTTACCTTGCGGGGCAAATTCAACTAATTCTTCTAATACTTGCACTTGTCCAACTGGTTCCACATTAATCAACGGGGTTTGTAAATGCACCACAACGAATTCTTTTCCAGATTCTCTCAATAAAACATGTATGCCACGAATAACACGGCTAAGAACACATGTGAATGCCCATAGTACTCCATTGTTTAATCTGGAGCGTGTAAATGTCAGCCAGTTAATTCTTCAATGGTGAATAAAGTTTGTACATGCTCTTAAACATTATAAGCCGGAAGCACGATGCAAAATGGAGTTTGTACCTGTCCATATGGAGCAGTTTATGGTGATAAAACGTGTGTTTGTAGTAAGTATGCTGGGTTAACTCTTTCTGGAACGAATTGTGTTTGCACATAAAAGTATCATCTTGGAGGTTGGGCATCAGGAAATAACTGGTGGTGTGGTATTTGTTGTACTTTTATGGTTAAAGTACAACCAAGTTATGCGTGTTCGGATGGAGAGTATCATGAATGTGATCCACCAGATAACATAGCGAAACCTATATTATTATTTTTGAATGTAATATTAAAATTTTAGTATATTGATTATTGGTTAAGTTGAAAAGGTGTACAAAAGATGTATGTTTGTCTTCGAACAAGGGTGTCTCAATTCGAGGTCATGCATATATCTACTTAAGAGCTGTATGTAGATCATCACAAATATTCCTCTCGTGCAAGCCGAAGGAAATAACGAGCAAAAAGGAACTGAGAAGCGAGAACCAGTTTCTAAAAAGTAAGTTAGCGAATCAGGTGAAACTGGTCCGCTAACGACTCAGTGAGGGCCCTATTGGGTCTTTACTGAGTGGGCATAAATGACGGGTTGAGCCCGTTTGAAAGTGGAAACACTGGCGTGCGAGAGCCCATGTTTTGCTTTCGAAAGTCTCACAGTCGTTCGTTTGTGCCGTCTCGAGGAAGTGAAATGAATATATCTACTTAAGAGCTGTATGTAGATCATCACAAATATTATAGATATTATAGATATATTCACACGTAGTTGAAAGAGCAAATCAAATATCAGTTACTCAACATCAAAATTTTTTAAGATACAATTAAAATATTAATTAATATTAGCTTATTTATAGCTTAAAATAGTCTTATTTAAAATGACAAGAAATTTATAAATCATAATTATTTGAGAATTTACATACTAGTTTATATTATTAAATTTTATTGTATTAATAATATAAATAATGCATACCACATCAAATGTTGCTCGCACTCATTTCGCTATAATATTTGAACCAGCAGGTGGCCTACAACCACCTCGACTGCTACGGAGACAACAGCCAGATCTCGCTGAGCCGCGACGAGTTCAAGTTCGTGATCGACCTGGAGGTCGTAAACGAAGATTGCGCGGTCTTCCCGAACTCGATCGGCGCCAACCTCACCGTGTCGAGCGCCCTGATCCCGGACACGCTCCAGCTGGCTGCCTACAACTTCGACTTCCTGAAAACGACGCGGCTGGAGTTCCAGATCCCGACCCACGACTCGCTCGGGAACCCAATCGACCTGGACGCCTACGACGAGGAGTTCTACGCGGTGTTGGAGGTGTTCAGCTACACGGAGATCACGCGGGTGGAGCTGACGGTCTTCGACGACGTGCGCTCGGACCTGGAGAACTGCTTCTCTTCTCTGCAGATCCAGCTGGACACGAACAACTTCAAGCTGGCGGTGACTCCGACCAAAGCATGTAAATAACAGATCACTCTGAAATCCGGGGCGACGGACACCACTTACATCTCTCAGACCGTTATCAAGCTCGGGACCTTTTCATTCGACATCGACGTCACTCAGTTCGTGAACAAATATATAGCGGATGTTCCGTTTGATTTCCAGATATTCCCGACAAATGAGGAAATGATGGCGATCCTGGCCGACACGAACTTGAAGGCGACTCTTTCTCTGTTTTCATAACAGGGTCTAACGGTTGTTCAGCTTAACTACCGTATTATTAACTTTTTGAATATATAGTCGGTTATATTCTCGTAGGCGCAGGTTTTTCTTTATACTATTTATTCGAATTAAGTTCACGGGTTCGAGGTGTATTTCAAGTATTAGAATCCGGCTGATATTATTTCAGCTTTATCTTCAATATCTTATGATGAAATACAATATCGTTTAACGGGTAGAATTGGCGATACAGTGTATCAGGTTTCAGAATTTTATCCGGCTCCTTTTAATTTATAACTTTTGCGTGTAGACTTCCCCTGCGATTCCGGTTCACAATTTGAGCAAACTGCTTGTGCGAAGTAGTACAACGACGATTTCATCTCAGAGTAGAAGCCTGTTTACTCCCTTGATATTTTATTCTTGAGTTAACGTGCATTAAAATTCAGGTTGAAAACGCACTTGGACCCAATTTACGACTGTTGGACGATAACGAGGAGCCGAATAGTTTAAAATAAATTGGTTTTGGAGCTCATTTTCGATCACATAGCCTGTTCGGACGTTAAACTGAGCGAATCAGGAAATTTATATTTAATAACTTAAAACGGATTCGAACTGGTTGACGTTAAACGGAGTGGAATAGACTACAACGTCATGACCTGGGAATGTGATTTATTTACAGTTGATGTTTGCGGAGCGGTGCGAAATGGAGCGGAACTAATCTATTAATTTGAATACGAGGGATACGTAAACCAATTCGTCGTTAATTAATTCAAAAAAGAATAATATGGGTAGATGATCATCTAAGTAGTTGTCGTTGGGTGCATTATAATACTAACAGCTGTGATTTTCACCTGGAGGCACGTAGTGATTACGCAAAAACTCATCAAAAGCAAAAACCAAGGGAAAAATAAAGCTAAAGAATACAAATGATTTGTGCTTTGCATAAACTTAATTAATCTCCATTTTGTATTACATCTAAAATTATAAGTGTACTCAATAAAAATGATAATTTTAGATTCCTTATTTAACGCGAAATTTGTTTATCCTTTACAATCTTTTAGTATTTTAAGAATTTCCTCGCTTATACTGCTTACAATGAATGTAAAAAGTTAAATATAGGCCCGAAAATTCGCCGATACGATTTGACGAGTATAAGTAATCTTATACTAAATTTAGAACAAGAAATTACATTCTAAGGCTACTGCTGTTATATTATGTAAATTTGTGATTTTATTTAATTTTACTATCGAATCTTAATATTTATAGATTGTAAAATTTAAATATGATAATTTTGGTTTATCGTGTCTATCAGTTTATAACACATGTTGCATTTTATAAAAATAATTTAAGAACACTTCTTTAAACCGAATGAATCAAAATACCAAATGGTCACCTTAAGACCGAGAATTAATATATAATCTTGTGAAAAACGCACCGGGAAAGCCAGATTGGGCACAAATTGCAACAAACTTTCCCGGAAAATCAGCAAAACAGTGTTATGACTGTTACACACTTCTTTACACATGTTCTGGGCTATAAAAACGGTATGAGAAGTGGACGGCGGAAGAAGAATACAAATTATTCGAGTTTATAGCGAATAAGGGCATAAACTGGGCAAAATTGCAAAAGGAGCTATTTTAAAACAGGAGCATAAGTTAGCTAAAGAACAAATATAGAACCATAAACCAAAAGAGGAAAAATGAGAACAAATGCGACTACGTACAAGAAATTAAAAGTAACACCAATAATGGAACCACAGAAATGGATGAACCTGACAATTAAGATGATATTGTCTAAATCCTTAAGAAAATATTGTGATATTGATGTGAGTCTGAATGTATTATTACAAAATTTAGTATGATTAAGTTAAAATTTTAAGTGAATTTCTTACTTGGATTCAGTTGTGATTTATCTTAATATTTGAAAACATCAAGAGTAATTAAGTTAGGTACAGTATATAAAGGTATTTTCATTTGTGAATCATATTGAATCAAATTATCTATGAACCAAGTTTAATTTCTTAATTGCAAAAATGTGTTAAATATATAAATATTGCACAGGTTTATAGAGTTATTTACTAATTCAGTGAAATAGATTCAATTTGATTTAGACACACACTCAAATAACAACACAGTCTATTATATAGCGTATTAATCCATTTCCATATTTTAAAAATACCATTCCAATATTCAATGAAGCCCTAAAAGTGGACTGTTGAAGATAAGAAAACTCTGTCCGACCTGGTTTAAATATCATCAAAGAAACCAGATTGGACAGAAATTGCAAAATACTTTACGAACAGAACTCCAAAATAATGTTATGATTGTTTCACATTATTAAACAAGAGTTCGGGTTTAGAACGGAACTACACGAAATGGACTGACGACGAAGAGAACCGCCTCATTGAATTCATCGAAAATAAAGGGATAAACTGGGCGAAACTTTAAAAGGAGTAATTTCCCAACAGATCCATTAGCCAACTAAAGAACAAATACCGAATAACCACCAAAAAGTACATAAAACCTAGTGAAACGGATAATGGAACTTAACAAGACAGTTAAAAGAGTAATGAAGAAATTGTTAACTAACTAAAGAAAATGTTGTGATTAGTTAGCATAATTTCAATAGATGTTTTTAATGGAAATTAATATTAATTCTAAGTTGTATCAGATTCTTAAACTATTATTCAAACAAATTATTTATTCAAACATATTTTATCAAATTAGTTGTTATACGTTATATTAATATTTATTGTCAATCACAGCGAGGCGCTTCTTATAAAAATCAAAAGTCGTTAGAAAAGTAAATGCATGCTTATAATGTTGTACACTTAAATCAAAGTTGTTAGAGCGCTAAAACGAAATAACGCTGTTAAAATTTGGTAATTTTAGAAATAATATTCTCTATTTATTGTTGTCGTTCGTTAAAAATGAAACCTTAGTAATTTATTGTAGAATTTAATTAGGTTAACTACAGCAGTTCCAGAATTGTACAATGAATACTTAAACTTATAAATACTTTTAATTAAAGGTTACATACATGTATGACTTTATATATTCTTATACGATTATACGTAAATTTATAACGTAATTTAATGTAGTGATAAAATTAAATATGCTTTCAATATCATTACGTCAAAGTTAAAATCATCACACACAAGTCAAAATAGATAAGTTATCCGCGATTTGATTGTTTTGTATCGATTTCAAAATATTTCAAAGATTACAACTTGTAATTTACAAGTAACCACGATTAACAGTTTTTCATCAATTAATCATTAATTATTATTATATTAATTGATGTGTATACAGTTTACATTACTATTTTATAAAATGAGACAAGAAGATACAATCGAAGTAATCATTAATTAATATAGTAATTTGTGTAATAATTCCACATCAAATGTTGCTCGCACTCATTTCGCTATAATATTTGAACCAGCAGGTGGCCTACAACCACCTCGACTGCTACGGAGACAACAGCCAGATCTCGCTGAGCCGCGACGAGTTCAAGTTCGTGATTGACTTGGAGGTCGTAAACGAGGCTTGCGCGGTCTTCCCGAACTCGATCGGCGCCAACCTCACCGTGTCGAGCGCCCTGATCCCGGACACGCTCCAGCTGGCGGCCTACAACTTCGACTTCCTGAAAACGACGCGGCTGGAGTTCCAGATCCCGACCCACGACTCGCTCGGGAACCCAATCGACCTGGACGCCTACGACGAGGAGTTCTACGCGGTGCTGGAGGTGTTCAGCTACACGGAGATCACGCGGGTGGAGCTGACGGTCTTCGACGACGTGCGCTCGGACCTGGAGAACTGCTTCTCTTCTCTGCAGATCCAGCTGGACACGAACAACTTCAAGCTGGCGGTGACTCCGACCAAGGCCTGCAAGTAGCAGATCACTCTGAAATCCGGGGCGACAGACACCACTTACATCTCTCAGACCGTTATCAAGCTCGGGACCTTTTCATTCGACATCGACGTCACTCAATTCGTGAACAAATATATAGCGGATGTTCCGTTTGATTTCCAGATATTCCCGACAAATGAGGAAATGATGGCGATTCTGGCCGACACGAACTTGAAGGCGACTCTTTCTCTGTTTTCGCAATAAGGCTTATCAATTGTACAATTAAATTATAGAATATCTGACTTTTTGATCATTTAGTCAACGTAATTTTCTTATTCTCAGGTGTATTTGTACGATAAGGAGAATAAGGGTTTCAAAGTTAGTTTCGCTTACGAAGACGCACAGGTTCTTGAGCAATAACTTAATTTATTCACTTTTGACGAGGTTTAGTACCGTTTAACGGGTACGATTCGTGATTCTGTTTTCCAGGCCTCAAAATTTTAAAATACTTTTGATAAAGACTTCGTTCAAATTGATTATAGTTGTGCTGAAGGTTCTATAACAGAATAATAAAAATGTGAGCAGTAATACACCGACGATTTTAACGCGGAAACTCCTCCAGTCTACACCCTATCAATTCTATTTCTGAATAACAAAAATCTAGTCTTCATGCTCAAAATGCACCTCGAGCCAATATACGATTGCTGGAAGAACGCTCAAAGCTCCGTAATTAATAACATTCTGAACCTATAAATGAACTACAACATTGAATCTTGCCCTGAAATTTTAATGCAAGGTGGGACTCTATTCGCAACTATAAACGGGGTCATGAATTAAATTGGAACTAAAGAAGAAGGTTATGACCGGTATGAAATGAATTGGACCTGTGATTAATTAACTGACAAATGCGAAAACGTTCAAAAAGGTTCAGAATTAATTTACTAATTCGAGTTTGAGGACTACATTTATCAAATTGTAATCGACCAATACAAGAAAACAGATTACACAAAACCAAAATACACAGCTGTGGTGATTGGAGTTGTCGCGAATGTTGTTAGCTTCGTAATTTGCGTTGACTAAATGATACACAACAAGAACAAAATTAAGAAAGTTAAAAAGTGAATTATATCTATTTGGTGAGCCGTTTTCATTTATTATTATATGTATAAATTTGACTATTGAATTTTTGATAGGATATACAGTTATGGGAGGTGGAATTGCTTTTTCTTGTTTACTATGTGAGTAATTATATATTAAAATATTTTGCCACTTCTAATGCGGATGACAAATTCCAATAAATAATCTCAAGTTGGAGATTATTCATGAACTACTCATTAACACAAGAGGGCCAAAAATATGATTTCGATCGTATTAGACCATAATCGACTATTCAAAGTCGGTATTTAATATTCCAAAAAGGAAAAATAGAAATTACCACATGCAATAAAAGGACGGCAATGACAAAAATAAACGCGGTAGAAGATGTTTAGGGAAGGTCAACTAATTCACTTAACAAACTTAGGCAGTTCTGAAGCGTTTGTATTCTCTTCATTTCTGGGTCCAACGGATGAATTCATAAAATATTGTACCAATCTGAACTAGTTATATCACTTGTTTAAGATGTCCCTGTGTAATTTCTACGTTTTAGTCAACAAAACTAATTTATGAAAGATTTTATCTCGAAAATATATGGTAGTTAAGCCTGATTGGAGAAAAGAATAAGAGGATCCAATGATTGGTATACGGACGCAATATGTAATTTATAACTAGTAGCGCAAGCACTGGACCTGCAGAGGACCTCGGTGTTCATCTTCAACTGGGTCAATCTGAACGATTTTAGGTATTTCTTAATCACGAAAAACAATGGAGGACTTTTTCTTTCAATCTCAACCGGGAGCTCAAGATGAAGTATTGGTACTTCGCTTAATTAGAATTATAATTCAGGTAGTTACAGTCGCTTTCATTCTCAATATTCAAATAATGAATGCATTTTTGTTTCTTGAAGAATGGAATCAAGTGGGTTAGTCGGGCCCAGCATTAAATAATATATTGATGCTACTCTAAAACAACAGTTATTTTACTTATGATCTTCCACTTCCATTTCATAATGAGAAATCAATTTTCTTGATTGTTAAATTATACAACGTTAGGTAAAGTTGAAACTTATTATTGAAGTATATACAGAGTTATATACGTTAATTATTGTAGCACAGCTATCCAAGGCTCAACCAGGCCTTGATGTGATTGAAGCACTTTACAAATCAATAGTAAATAGAGTTAATGAGTGTATTGATGAGGAGGGAGAACACACTCATTATTGAGCCGGGCAGTGATATAAGTAAGATTCAAATAATAAACTTCATTCTTCTTCCTAATTCAAAAAAGCATTTCGAGGGCCCACCACTGTAGATTGAAAAAGTTATGAATAAATCTAAATGAAATTGAGTCACTATTACTCGAATGCGCTATTTGCAAATACCTCTGCTTGGCTTGAAAAAACTAAGCACTAATCGTACACTTGTCTAACCAAATCAGTATAGAGCCCTCTGTTGTACACGCTCACAAGTGCTTCTACTACATATTTAAGTTGTTTGATGCTTATTACATTTTCAATTCCAAAATGAGACATTAATTCAAAAAACATCAGCAAACCACTTTCGGCCTTAACACTTGACTTTGAGTTCATATTGCTCACCAGTAGTTCGTAGTAAAATGGAGCGAGTAAGTTTGTTTTAATTGCCACCTGAACTGCATAATAAGCAATTCCAGTAGGAATATTAGCGTTAGACTTATATTAATTGAAACATTGGTTAAGCATTCCTACGTTGGTTGCTCTTTAGAGGTTATCAACAGTGGAGAAAATTGATATTTGCTCAAACAAATTCATAATTTAGAACAAAACTTCTTTTATGAGTACATCTTCAGAGTTCTATTAAACTAGATAGTAAAATCCGTTTAGAAGGGGGTAAAAATTGCCATTTTATTGAATATATGTAGCGTATGACTGATTAAGAGTTACAGCCGTTTGCATAATTTCTTTCATTTGAATACACAAATTTGGGGTGTACTGATCAGGGTTAGGGAGTTTTAAAGAGTCAATAAGGGGAGAAAGGTCGATAGTTATTGTAGCATGGGAAACTACATTAAACCCATAGTAATACAGTGAACGCAGCATATTCGAGTCCTCCTCCTCTTAAATACATTACACCAAGCTAGGAAGCAGTTTAGCTGTGTTCAGTGGATCATTTATAATGGCCACCTAATTGAAGTAGAAATTTAAGCAGTCATACCTCTTTGTTTACTGAAGTAACTCGAAAACTTTTTCATAGAAAGTCATATTTTACCTCTTATTAACAGTTAAAAATATCTTGTAGAGTTCTTGTCTATCTGGATTACGTAATAAGCACTATATTACCAAATTCTAATTTTACTGTGAAATCTCATCTGTGATTTCAAGACCATTCACAACTTTTACATATTCATCAATTTCATATGTTGATGATGGTAAAACTATCTCTTTAATTTACGAATCTGTTTGTTAAGGTGGTACATAATTGGACTTTCTTTATGAAAGAAATACTGTTCTTCTATTCATTTATTTAAAGTGGTAAAATACATATGACGATACTATATTGAAATATAAGAATTCCACACCTCATAAGTTTCATGTAATAGTTCATTGATTAAAACGCCTTCAATTAATTTGTAACTAAATCGTCATAAGTTTAGTTTAAACCTATCGAAGAACCTGTGCAAATATAAAAATCTGTGAAAAGTGAAAAAAGTGTTAAATCGAATACAAAACTTTATAACAATAAAACACCAGAGTAAATTAAACAAGAAATAATCAAAAAAGTTGAGTCAATGACGGTAGACGAAATCACAGTTCAATTACTTAAAGACAATAAATTGGCTCTATCTGCTGAAGAAAAACAATATAAAAAACAGTAAGAGAAATTGTACCTTATTAAAAAAGGAGCCCGTATTGAAAAACAAAAGTTTATGAATTTTAAAGAGTTAAAAGATCTTAGAAAGAAAGAACATATTGAAAAGGAAACACGTGATAAATAACTTAGAGAAGATGGTATGATAGTTATTGGCAAAAATGGTAAATCACACGTTCTTCAATAAGGTATACTTTTAAATGATAGAGATATCACTACAAAAAAGATAAACTCTAAAATTACTGAAAGAGCCAAGTAGTTTTCTGATCGAAGAGGCGAATAATATAAAAATGAGGGGTACGCAGGAGCAATGAAGGATGGTGTAGTCAATATCAAAAATCTTATTAAAAAGATAGGAAAGAAATGATTTTAAACATACATGTATTAGCTGAATAAAGATAAAATTATTTTGTGTATTTTACTTGTGTATTATGTGGTAACTATCTGTGAGTATCGAATTGATTGATAACATGTTTTAATTAAATAAATCTTAGAATCTTCATTAGATTACGAAATATAAATAATTTGTAAATTTATTTGTATTTGTTTAATAATATTTGTTTGAATATAATAGTAATGATAATATTCAGCAATGTAATAGTAAATTTAATAAAGTAATTCCACTTTAATATATGTAATTATTACATTTTGTATTAGCTGCTGATGTGAAGTCTTTTAAGCAGTGTTTTTCTCCATCGTCATCTATAGTTGGAAACAGGCTAATTCGGACTATTTATTTGAATTTGCAGCCCAATCCGCTAATGCAGTTCATTCCGTCCGATAATATGTGTTAGGTGTTGAATGGGAAGTCTTCTACGGTAGTGATGAAGATAAATTCGCCTCTTAACGGCAATGTGTTGGTTCCCGCTTCTGGTCCTGGTATTTAGTTTTAGTACTTGTATAACAAGAATATTTCAATTTCGTACACGTTTTCAACTTTGGCCGACTACGACAGGACGTTGGATGCAACTTTCGGCGGTTATTCTGTCCTTCTCGATGGCGAGTACACCGTTGACGGCTCCGTGGCCGATATTTTCCACACCCTCTCGAATTAAACTTCATGTTTTTCAACCACTTACTTCTCATTTTCGCTGATTGACAATTGGTACTCATTTAATGTGGAACCCGTATTTTGTGACGTGCCCGTTTTCACTCCATATTTTGAATTTCAAATTGAGAATAAATGGGAGAGGCTTTAAATTCACGAAATTGACCCGTTGAACGAATTCGCAACCGGGAACGAGTTCTCAACAATTAAAACGGATTTCCTGACCATTAAAAGGTATTTGCTCTCTCCGTTCAGCCCTTTTGAAGCTGGAAAGTACTCAGTAGATGAACTAAAAGTTCTCCAATAATTTATTGACTTGTTCAAAACGGACAAAACGGTTAACACCCGACTGAGTTTGGACTACCCAGTGAAAACGAACACTGGCTCAATCACAAGCGTCTCGTTCTACTCGTTCAGCTACAACAAACTTCAATGCTTCAACTCAATGAAAATAAGAGCTTCGCTGAACGAATAAAACCTTATTTTTAAAACAGGGCTCGAGGGAAAAATCAATTGCTTAGAAATTACTAATACGGATTTAAATTACGCACTAGCGCAAAATATCAAGAACAAATGGGCAAAAGTAAGAATTGACGTTGTCGTAAACCACTCCACCACAAATACATACTTCTACTACGATCAAGAAATGAGCATACAATAATTCCTGTCCAGACCTGACGTAACATTCAAAATACCACAAGACGAACTCAGAGATATGATGAACGACAAATCAACTACCGAATCCACAATTTAAATGTTCATTGAGATTCAAGATGAAAACGGAGACTACTTGCTTGATTTTAACACACCGTTCATCACACTTGTAAGAACTTGCATCAAAGAAATAGTTATCCACCAAAAGAAAGATTACACAACAATAGTCAGTTGGATGAAAAATGACTCCAGATGCACCAGTAAACCAAACTTAAGCACAACACTGTACTTGACTGGCGTTTCTTTAAATAACAGCGTTTCCACTTTGCTATAACTTTACAAAACGTCAATAGTTGTCAATTATAAAGCCAATACAATGACAACTGTTGTAAACTGTTCATAAGATCTCATGCACACGTAAAGTGTTTGCGAGACAAATCGTAAAAGTAGTATGAAGCCTGAAAATAGTGACAACATTCTATATTCGTACATTACGACTGACGAATATGCATCAATTAATTACTAGATAATAGATGATACAACTAAAATGTGGGCGATTTCATTTGGTATTTTTGGAGGCCTAATTTTAGTTGTTGGAGTTGCTATAGTGTTCATAATAGTGAAGCAATAACAGTGAGATGTAAATAATTTATTATCTATACAGTAATTGAGTAATTCAATTATTTTCACACGTTAAAAGAGAGAATATTTATGAAAAACTATATTAATCATTATTTACAATGAGTAAACAAATATAAAGCCTTAACAATCAGTATAAATATAAACAAGGCAAAATAAAAATAATATAATATTCAAGTCAGTAGATCACCAGGTGTCATCGTATTACCAAATTTATTTAAAGTAGGATAAGACATTATGATAGAACGAAATTTAGCTATATTTAAATGTTAAATACTTGTCTACGAATTTCTATTTTTGCTCGCGTATTCTCATTCTTTATACTCTAATATTTCTTAAATTATTAATTGGAGTGTATTTATCTCTTAACTTATTAGCGAAAATTATTTCATTTTGTGCAGGGATATTTTATTAGCTCGTCTTAAACGTCCTAAAATTACAATGATTACTGATAGTTTTAATATCAATAATATAATTATATTAAACATCCAATTTCTATAATTTGTTTAGACTCTGTAATGGATAAATATAAACGATATTATTATAACTTAAGTCTAATAATTCTAAATTAACTAACTTATTCAATATATCTATGTTTTTTATACAACAAAAACTCAAATCTAAAATAGTGAGCTGAGTCAAGTTTTATAATGGAGTAATATCAATATTTGTGTTTTTTGCTAGTTTCAATTCTTTCAAATTAATTAAGAAATTAAATTAATTAATTCTTTCTACACAACAATAATTTAATTATAATATATTTAGTTAACCCATATGAGAAAATGGTTAACAGTCATCGCATTTATAACCTTATAATAATAATTATTTCAACTTCTTAAACTTGAGCAAATCGTTAAGTTTAATATTTAAAGGTTTATATGTATCGGATTCAAGTTACAAGACTTCTAGATTTTCTAGGTCCAAATATTTAATACTTTAAATATCGCATTTGTAAGTTTAAAGTTGTGTAATCGTTTGGTTATGCAAAATCGGAGTTATATTAACGCAATTATTTAAAACTAATTTGTGTATATTGAAGTTACGAATGAAGTGTAAACAAGATAATTCTGGGTCGTCCTCTATTGTAAGAGATTTATTTTTGATTTATTTTTGATATTTTTCTATATTTGTCTTTTCCTACTTATAAACATATTATTCTATTTATCTATTTATTGCATCTTTATCTATTTATATATCTTTAGAAGGTTATTTTTGGTTACTAAAATTGAACTTCCTGAAGTTATGATGGTACACAATTGTATAAATATCTATTATTCTGTTATTTTATGCATTCAGTATGGATAGCTTGGTTAGATCTTCAACTGGTTAAATATGCATAATTGAATTATTTTAAATGTTTAATTCTACTAAATTAACAAGATTTTTTAGAAAATCAATTGTATTTAGACCACAAGATCTCAAATTTAAAATATTTAGCTGAGTAAAATACTGAAGACAAGTAAAATCAATATTATAGTTTTCTGAAATATCTAAACTCTTCAATTTAGCTAGAAGCTTCAAGTTTTCAATGTCTTTCAAACCACATGAACTTAGCGATAATCTTGTTAGTAGCTCCATTTATAACAACGGATTTAAATCAATAATGTTGAAGCCATAAATGTTTAATTCTTACAAATACTTAAATTAAGTTAACTAAATTAACTACATCATATTTTAACTTTTAAGTGTAAGAATTTCCAAATTGTTAAGTTCTAATTATTTCAAATTTTAAATGTTACATAGCTTAATAAGAAGTTCTGCAATTTTATTATTTTTAAACTAAGGAATTATATTTTCACAGTTTTCCAATTCCAATATTCTAATGGGTAACTTCTATAAAAAATCTAAACTTCTGAGTTACGGCTCGTTCTATATTAAAAGTTTGTTATTTACAATACTTTTTTAATACTTTTTTACCATGTCATTATAATATTCTATTTCTTATTGTTATTATAATTAAATTAATTATACTTCCTCGTTGGTTGGTTTTGTTTGGAAATCCAAGTGATAGTTATTATAATTAGGATGATACTGAATGGTATGAAAATCTACTATTTTGTTAAATCTCGCATCCAATTCGACTATGCTATATAGCTCCTGCAAAGGTTAAATGTATACAATACTGTTGTTGGCTATATCTACTTCTTCTAAATTAGGAAGATATTGCAAAACGCTAATATAGCATATACCACAAGAATTCAAGTCTATCCTGACTAGCTCTGACAAATACTGAAGTGGCGTGATATCAACTTAGTTGCAGCGAAGCTTTAAGTCCTTCAAATTAGCTAGCGACCGCAACGTCTCAATCGATTCCAAGCTGCAAAAGCTCAAATCTAAAGCAAGTAACTGACTCATCTCCCGCAATGCGCTAATATCGACCTATTTATTGTACGCTATATTTAATTCTTTCATATTAACAAGAGTTTTCAGTTTTTCTACATTTTTTAATTCACAATAGTTTAGTGATAATTTTGTAATTGAAAGTGCTTTTTGTGAAAGCGGAGTTACGTCAACATCAATAAATCCAAATAGACTCAATTATTTCAACTTAGGAAACTGGACAATATTCCACAGTATTTAAGTGCATTCTACCCCATCTATTTTATAGCATTGAAGTTTCAGAAATTCTAAGTTCTCAAGCTGGTAATGTTCTAAGCTTTGCACGTTGCAGTAAGTGATGTCCAGTTCCTTTATCGTAGAGCTGCTCAGCGTCGGAATTACATTCTTGCAAAAAATGAGTTTTAGTTAGCAAGGGTTCAAGCTCCGCATGAATTGTAAGCTCGTCAGGTCAGGATCGTTCTCTATTGTAAGTTTTCCATCTTTTATTTAACTTAGATATTTATCAGTCATTCTCTGATCGTATTCATCATCTGATTACATTTCTATCTGTGTGGAGTGGCATGAAGTGGTTACTATAACTTTTAGTTTATCATCAATATTGGATTGGTGATTAGCATTTCGTTAGTTAGCATTTCGATTAAATAATATTAAATACATAATTTCTTTCGTTACTTAAGACTAGATAATCATAAGTAAAAATAATCATGATAGATATGCTGTAGATATTACTATGAGAGCTATTTAGAGAAATATGTACATTTATTAAAATACAATTAATCTAAATAAAAACAGTAATATTTTATAACTTTTTTTGGAATTCAGGAGTGAAATTTTATAAATATTATGCGTTCACTTCCTCTCGTAATATTATAGTAAAATATTCTCACAATACAGCTTTCATTTCATTTATCGCATTTAGTTCATTTTTGATCATAATTCAATTTTCATAAATGTTATATTCAATCCATTGTAGTAATTATTTGTTCATCTACGCAGTATACAATACCTCTCACTTTATTGCATTAAATGAGATATTACAATAGATACTTACGAAAAATTCAAAATTGAATTTTTGTATGTTTATAAATTTGTACTTTTAGCAACCTAAATAATCATGGGCATTTTCCGGCAATTCAAAAATATTTTCACGATTCGTTTGAAACGTAAAAATAGCACATTAAAAATTATTTCCATCACAACGATTATTCCAATTATCAACATTTTCGTAAACTAGTAAGTTTTGATTGTTGTGATATTTTTGTAATAATATCATAGAATCTTCTTCAAACGATGCGTGCATAAATTGCAACATAAGATCCCTCGCACTCTTTGTATTGTTAACTTATTCAGTTTTTGCTCTAAATTTAGTTTTACATAAACCGATATATTTATGTTCGATAAAACTAAATTACTATATTAATTATTAATACCAATATGTAAAACGAATACTATGATAATATATTTAATTATTACTACAATTTGATTTTAGTCGAATTAAATGTATAAACTAATTAAACTGGAATCAGGTTCAAATCTAAATAGAGTTAATATTATTAGGTACACAATAGTTTGTAAGCACTATATCAAGAAAATGTATAAGTTGCTAAAGTTACATGATTTGTTAAAAATGAAAGTTTTTAAATTGATTATTAAGTGTATTAATACCACCAAGCGTGCATATTATATTATATATTCTATTGAATACTTTGAACTAAAAATACTGGACATATTATATATAGTTCTAGCTTTCTATTACAATTAGTAGTTGAATTGTTATTACAACTCTGTGTCACAGAATTGAAAGTTTTAGTTTCATTAATTTACTACTTTCTACACTTGACTAATTATACAAATCACAAAATCAAATATTATATTTTGCTCCTTGTATTCTAATACGAAATGAATATATATAATAAAAAGAAGTGGTAACAAACTTTTGAGCTCTTTTGATACTAACTAACATGTAATACTTATTAAAGTTAGTATATTGCCTCAGCAATGTTCGAAATAATTGTTTCAGCTGTTGCAAATTAAAGATTTGGATGTTAATTATAAAGAATTCGTAGACATCACTGAATTTTATTATTACTTATTAAATTAAATAGATCTATTTATTCACAGTATGAATAATTGGACACATAATTCAGAATATTGTCTAACTTGAACCAAGCGCTCAGCTCTCGAAACTATTACAACCAATTATATTACAATTCAACCAAGTCATTTAAGCTCTTATTATTAAATTTAAAGGCGTTAACATTTGTTTCTGAAAAATGAAAATTCGTTATTTTCAAAAGTTCTTTGTTCTTCAAATTAAATAATAAATATTGAATTATAGCATCTCATCAGTTGCTATATTGTTAAAGTACTGCAATTTTTTGTGAATTGCCGGAAAACACAAATCAATTTTTAATATCTAACTGAACCCCATTTCTTGTAGCAATTAGAACAAGAAAATTTAAACCAGACAGAATAATACATGGGTTTCCGCCATCGTTTAGGAAAGACTATAAACAAGCTTTTGGTTGGTTAAGTTTCATTGAGTGTTAGTAGTTCTCTACTAAATACTTTATTTTACCAGATGACTCTTTACAAATTAAAGACAAAACGAAACTGATACCATTATGATTCATATGATAGATTTCATGGGGAATTTATCACTGGTTTGCGTACAATATCAATGAATCACTAGATATAGTTACGATTAATAATCATTTTTGATGCGGAAATTTTGGAGTGTGATACATAATTTTAATAAAATTTTACTAAAGTATTCGCGGCCAAGGTAAAACGATTTCATTCAATTAATTGCAACCCGCCTACTAATCTCGGTCCCAACTCGATTACTGTAAATAAAACTAAGTAAAACTCGTCATTTTGTAATTTTATCCGATTATGATAGAAGAACAAACAAAATAATGATTCTTCTGTCGTCCCAGTCCGAAAATGACGACGAGGCAAATGATAGAAGAACAAACAAAATAACAATTTATTATATATCTCAATAAACTCCTATTATAAAATCCTATAATAGTAATAATATAATAGTTACAAAAGTATCAAAACTCAAGCAATGAAAGTTTGTTTACTGTTGATTATAATTAAAGTATAAGACTGAACTAGTATAAACGAAAGTTAAGTGAGGGTATAATTAAAGTAATAAATTATCATTACCACGATCCTAAAAATACATCTTGTTGTTACGCGGCTGTGTCCCACGGATCATATTCCTGAACTAATTTTTCATTTTGAACGTTCGTAGGCGAACTATTTATGTTTTAGCTCAGCGTGTTCATTCCTTAGCTCAGTATTTAGTCCAGTTTATTGTTCACAGTGCTCTGAACCGCTTGGTTCACCGCCTGGTTCATCCCCATTTGTATGTTTTGATTATTTGCGTTAACAGTTTGACTTATTAATTGATTTATTTGACCATTATTTACGTTCAGTGTTTGACCAAACTGCTTAGCGGTGGTCAAATTACTCACGTTCGCGGTCAAACCAAAAGTAGAATACAGCTGAACGTTGTCCTGCGTTGGACCGCCTTGAAACGCACCGAACTCGACCTCTTTCTCGGGCATGGATTCGTCAACCCGCTTTTAAATCTCAGTCGTGAAGAACTAAAACAGCTCAACACAAGTTTGATTCACCTCATCTAGTTCCTTTCCAACCAAATCGGTTGCAAAACACATCTTGGTCAAACGAGGTAAAAATAAGCTCTGAACGGTTCTCGGAGAGCACCTGGTGTAAACCACTTTCGTGAATCTGGCGAAGCCTAAGATTGACTTTGTGTACTTTTGAATGTTGTCCAAAGCGTCATTAATCGCTGGAAGGAGAACACGAGATAGTTGCTCTTCGGTGTAGAATTAAGCCATCTTGGACAAACAGATCAAGGCGTTGCACATCTGGGTCCCGTTTGAACTCCTCTTGATTATACTCGCGATTGAGGGAGTAAGAACGGACGTGATCGGCTTCCTGTAATCCAAAACCGGTCTTTGATTAATCTGCTGTTACTATTTGGGATCTTATTTCTATTAAATAGGTTGTTTTACAGGAGCCGCGCCCTTCTCGTCGATGGACCAGGACTTGTCTAATAAGTACACCACGTCGGCCAGGTAGTTCAGCACCTCGCTGGAGACCGTCGGGTTCTCGCAGGCGATGCAGCCGATCACGAAGTTGAGGGCCAGGTAGCGAGACCTGCCGCCAGCCTGCGGGCCGAAGAAGAAGAGCAGGTTCTTGTAGAGCGTCTGGCTCACGCGGTGGAACACGCCCGTGTCCTTCGCGTTCAGGTACTCGTCGATCACCGGGCAGAACATGGCCCTGTCGGAGACCTGGAGGCGCGGGTCCAGCGGGAACTCGTTGTAGGGAGAGGCGTAGCGCACCACCAGCTGCTCCGGCTTCATGTTCTGCATCAGCTGGCCGCCGATGTCCAGGGTGACGCCGGTGAAGGCCGCGAAGGGACCAGGTTTCACGAGCGGGAAGGGGCTGCGGTAGGCCAGCATCGTGTGGGTGATCACGATCGGCTCGAAGAGCAGGAAGAGCTGCTGGGGCGGGATCTTGACGAGGGTGTTGATGGAGATGATGAGCGGGATCAGGTCGATGTGGTAGTCCTTGTTGCTCAGCAGGCCCACGATTCTTCTCAGAAGGCTCACCTGGATGAAGTCCGAGCTGAGCTGCTTCTGCTGCACCAGGTAGGGCAGGCTCTTCGCGATGAGGCTCTTCACGGTCTCCACCAGCTGCGTCGAGGCGGTGCCCGAGAAGGCCCCGAGCTTGTCCAGCTCCATGATCTCGAGGGTCATCGTGCAGAAGGAGTGGTTCTTGAACTGGTTGAGGAGCTGGACGGCGGTAACCTGCTCTCGCACCGCGGACTCGATGAAGGCGATGAGCGGCACGAAGAGCTGCAGGCAGTAGTGCTGTCTGGCCTTCGAGGAAAACGTCTACCAAAACTAGCTACAATTAATCGCGTGATCTTTCATGTTGTCAGATGTGAGCGCCCATGGTTTGTTTGCACAGAGGCCAAGAACTTTTTCGGCCACGTTGGAGATGAGGTTGTCGCCGCTCTGCATCTTGTCGCGGCCCTGCTCGTTGGTGAAGTCGTAGTGCGGCTGCTTGGAGCCGAAGACGGCGTAGAGGGCGTTGACCACCTGGAAGCAGTCGGACTGTTAGGTGGAGTTCTGGCCCATGGCCTGGGTGGGCGACATGAAGCTGGGGTTGGGTCTGAAGAAGACCGAGAAGTCCCCGCTGAACTCCTGCTGGGAGACCTGGTTGTCCGCGAAGCCGAAGCCACACAGGAACCAGGCGCCGGTGGGCGAGATCACGATGTTGGCGGGCGTGATGTTCCCGTGCACGACGCCCTGCTCGTGGAGCTCGGCCAGGTTGTGGAGCAGCGAGGTGACGCCGTAGAGCACGCCGTCCGGAGAGACGTACTTGAGCAGGTGGCGGTACTTCATGATCACCACCGGGTCCGAGGTCTGGCTCGCGGTCTGCTTGGCGGCCGAGATGTCACCCAGCTGGTAGTAGAAGGAGAGCAGCGAGCCCACGACCCGCTGGCTCACGAAGACGATGGTCGTCGCGTCTTCTTCCATGCGCTCCATGATCTGGAGGCCGTTTTCGACCTGCACGCTGGGGCACGCGTCAAGGCGCAGGTAGTCCAGCACCTTCTTCAGGAAGCCCTGGTCCTTCTTGAACCAGCACTTCTCGATCTGCTTCTTGTCCAGCACCCAGACAGTGGCCGGCTGCTGCGTCGTCTTGTGCGCCGCGTTGTAGATGGCCCAGAGGCCGTGGGTCCCTGCGAAGCCCACCTGGTCTCCCACTTCGTATTCTTTGCAAAGCTTCTTGAACCCTGACATTGAAGTGGAGTCTAAATTAATTATCATTTAATGCTATACTACTAAAGAAACACCAGGTAATCAATGAATCTACCATTATTTATCTAATTTTATCCGGCAAACCTCATTTCGTGTTATAATTGTCAAAATACGCTCACCTCATCATCCATTTCACTGAAATCTTCTAAATTCATAAGAAATATAGTACCTTCATATTCCTTCATAATAACACCCAGTCCTATTTTATATTCGTTTTTTAGTTATAATTATTATTATATCTTTAAAAATTAGGCATTCGATTGCTAAGTATTTGGAGCGCTGTGCTCTATTTTACCAGGTTGTTTCATTTTGGCAATGCAAAATAATGTATTATTGTTATTTATTTTCAACACAGCTAGCGAGGATAGTAGTTGCGTTTATTCTAATAATTTTCCGTTTAATACGAATCTATGTTGGTCAATGTCTATTTTCAAAGTATTTAAGATCTCTATTAACGGAGTTGTGATTAAATACGTTTCTCGTGTGGTTTATTATTCGCATTATATATTAAACATTATTTATCGTGTCTCACGTTTTAAAATTGTAAGTGGCTTCGCTAGAGAATTGAGTGCAGGTAACTTGTTTAAAGGATTAAGTGGGTTAAGACGCATTATGAAGTGGACAATAAACAAGAGGTATTAATATATTTTCGAAGCTCGAAATGGTGTTTTCTTAAATTAAAAATAATAAATTCCAATAAATTCGTGAAATGGATTGCATGCATATAAATATCTTGTATAATAACTGTATTTTCACTCTCAAAACGTCTATTCGTAAGTTCTCAGAATGGTGTTTGTGTCCAGGTCCCTGATGACGTATCTAATTTTGTTTCCTTCAAAACTTACCTCCGTGCGTGTGTACTTAGAGTAACTGTCCAGGTGGTACTAGTATCCGTAGCTCTGGTCATCTACTTCCTCCAGCGGTCCGTGAAGTTCCTCCGTTTTCCACACCCTTGCGCCCATTTTCTATTTTGAGTAAACGTCGTTCAAGTGGCCACCTCCGACTCCGTTTACAAAGTAAAAAAGGTCGTTTCTCTTGAAGGCCGTAAAAACGTGATTGTGGCCGCTGAAAACGGACCTGAAGTTCAAATACGAATGAGTGTCCAAGAACTTCTCCATCTTTTTACTCAGTTTAGAAACCGCACCGTGACCGCCAGTGGCATAAGTAGGGTTATGCGTAACTATGAACAGGTATAGGCGTTGTGTATTAATATATTTCATATTATTAGATAATAACAAGTTATGTATATAGTTAAACACTTCAATATAATCGTTCGATCGTGAAATAAAGTACTATACTCTACAGCTCAAAGTAATAGTTTTAATGAACGCCGCAAAATTTTATATTTAATAATATTTAGTATTATTTAGATCATAAAGCATGATTATTTTGACTTTTCTACACTTTTACAAATATTTTACTTAATTAGAATAAATAAATACTAATTTATTAATTTATAATTTTACCACACCTTTAAATACAATGGACGAATTCTTAAACTAAATGAACTAACAGAATAAGATAGAACACACAAAGTACACACAAAACCTATGGTACACTACCAAGCCAGCATACCTTCATCCGAACACACAGCCCCAGATATAGAATTTTAACCAACAATAGCTCGGACCATACTAACAGCAAGCGTACATACAGTATTAACAACTAGTACAATGCTAATAATTTCCGTAACCAGTTTATCAACCAGTGCAGTAACCTGTTCAACGTCGTTAAGTTTACATCACACCTGACGAAGCAGAAGAAGTTATTATCTCTAAAGTAGTTATAGATCCTGAGAAAAAATTCTAAATTTACATTGGCAATTTACCAAGAGGTGTTGCTGACGCTGAGATGCGAGATGCGTTTAGAGGTTGTGGAGATATTAAAAACGTACACATTACGGAAAGAGGTTATGGGTTCGTTAATTTTACTAGAAAGGAAGGTGCCATGAATGCATTGATGCAACACGATTTTATTATTCGAGGCTAGAAGGTAGCCTTGGCTGGATTCCACTAGAAACTGTAGATCATCCTGAGGAGAATACCTCCTAAGGCTTTAGATGAAATAAGATTTTAAGCTTGCATAACTAAATATTTACATTAAAGACACCCTGGTTTGTTTTGTTTTGCATAAATTTAAGCAGCCAAATTTGGTTGTAGTGCATATTTACATTTTTTATCTAAAGAAGATTCTATAAATGCTTTTGAAACCCTTAAAACCACAGACTTCACTAAATTTGCCATCCGTGAACTTCAAATAGTCAGCAACCTAGATTCTGCTAAAATAGTGCCAAACGAAGAAGTAGAAAGAAGATAAGCATCTGGTGAAAATCCAAATCAAGACCTTGATAGTGAGGTTCTACAATTTTTGTGCTTGAGGTATGTTGAAAAGTCTGGCGGTCAACCTCAGTAACAAGCTATATAATAACCCGTATATTAATAACAAGTTCAAAACAACTATGACAGTTAGCAATCGATGCAGCACGCAATACCTGTTTAGCAAGCCCAACCACAGAGAAATAATAACATGAACGTTAACGCTACCTCTGTGTATCTTAAAATGATGTCAATGGGCACTAACGACCAACAAGTGACCCAGTCAATGATCCAGTTTGGTTCAGTCACCAAGATCACCATGATCAACGACAAAGCACAACATATGGGAATGAGCCCATGCGCTATCGTGTTCTTCGGACAACCAGAATACGCTGACGCCGCACTCAGAAGCGGACAAGTCATGATCAACGGGGTTCAAGTCAACGTTACCCCACACGTGAAGAAGATGTGCGAGATGTTAATCATTTTATTTATAAACAATATAATTTCTCCTATTATTGATATGTATGATATTTAATAATATGAAATTTAAATTCTAATTTTCACGTTTTAAAATTGTCAGTGGCTTCGCTAGAGAATTGAGTGCAGGTAACTTGTTTAAAGGATTAAGTGGGTTAAGACGCATTATGAAGTGGACAATAAACAAGAGGTATTAATTTAATACCTCTTGTTTATTGTATATATTAATACTATTAATATATTTTCGAAGCTCGAAATGGTGTTTTCTTAAATTAAAAATAATAAATTCCAATAAATTCGTGAAATGGATTGCATGCATATAAATATCTTGTATAATAACTGTATTTTCACTCTCAAAACGTCTATTCGTAAGTTCTCAGAATGGTGTTTGTGTCCAGGTCCCTGATGACGTATCTAATTTTGTTTCCTTCAAAACTTACCTCCGTGCGTGTGTACTTAGAGTAACTGTCCAGGTGGTACTAGTATCCGTAGCTCTGGTCATCTACTTCCTCCAGCGGTCCGTGAAGTTCCTCCGTTTTCCACACCCTTGCGCCCATTTTCTATTTTGAGTAAACGTCGTTCAAGTGGCCACCTCCGACTCCGTTTACAAAGTAAAAAAGGTCGTTTCTCTTGAAGGCCGTAAAAACGTGATTGTGGCCGCTGAAAACGGACCTGAAGTTCAAATACGAATGAGTGTCCAAGAACTTCTCCATCTTTTTACTCAGTTTAGAAACCGCACCGTGACCGCCAGTGGCATAAGTAGGGTTATGCGTAACTATGAACACATGATCTGAATCTTCAGCAAGGTGTGCGTTGTCATTCAAGAAGCTGAAAGCGTCCTTGTCCTCATTATTCAAAGTGTAAATAACGAAGACACCAATGTTCCTAATTTACTGATAATAATGCAGAGGGCGCTCAACAACGTGGTTAAATTTGTTGAAATTGTAGTCGTGATTCCCAGTTGCAAATAACATCGGCTTAACAGGCCAGTTCGCGAAACCAACTTCCAACTCTGATAAGTCGCCATATTCACACATATCCCCGTTGTGGAACATGAAATCGAAGTCAATTTCATTTAATAAATTTGTATACTTCGGATTGCCGTGTGTATCAGTCATTACCACGAAATTCTTTATAGTTTCTGGTAAGTAATACGAGTACTAAACATCGCTGCCAGGAAGAGAGTAATTAAAATTAGTGGAGTTCACGAATGTGCTGTGGTAGTGTGATTTTGTATTGGCACTGGAGGGATATCCCACCAATTGACTCTCGACCTTTTCTTTGGTACACCAATGGATACGAGTTCCTTGTTCATGCATGAAGGCTAATGGTCCGTAACACAATTCTGATTAACTAACCGACATCATCTACTGATTTTGGGTCTATTTAGGTTATTGATAAAGAAAATATCCAAGAAGCACAGACCCAATAGCGGTGATGCAAATAATTATTATTGCAATAATTAAGGAGCTTAACATTTTTCTATGTCTGAGCTTCTGTTATTAACTTGATACTTCAGTTATTATCATGTTCATTTGAAGTGAAATCACATTAACATTACAATATACAATGATTAGCATATGATTTGAATATAAATTCTATCAAAATTAATGTGAATCGTTCCGTGTTTAATTCAACTAATTTTAATAAATTTACAACATTATAACAATAAAAAATATTTTATAGATTGGTATCACACTTATATACATATCTTTTAGAAAAATAACTTATGCAAAATACTTATACAAATTAAACAATAGTACTCAATTTTCAATAGGGTAGATAATATTATTATTTTGATATTGGAGTTGAACAGAAGTGACTAAAATTTATTAATTATCTTAGGTTGGTTCAAGTATTATAATTTATTAATTTCACTTCACTTTTCCATTCCGTAGTGTAAATATAATTTTCTATAATTTTGATGAGTTCTGAGCCTACACAGTATTAATAATGACCGCATTGAAGAATGTAGCTTCAATATATTTAACTTTTATAATTAGAAAATATTAAGTAATTTATTAATTTTACTTTAAAGTATTCGATATATTTAAATTTGTGATAACAACTATAGCTCCTAATTTTGTGGACCTGCGAAATAAATTAATCTATAAGGAGCTTATGCAACAAAGTATATTTTTGTAAATTTCTGGGAGAACTTAATTAACAGCTGCAAAACTCGAAATCAACTATATTATAAATTTAAAGAAGAAATATATTATTTAGAATTAAAATACAAATATGTTATATTAGTTATCTAATTAATGCAAATATATATTTAAATTATAATAGAGTAAAGTTATCTGCAGTTTCATACATAGTTAAATATAAAGCCAACCAATAAGCGTTAGAAAACTGAGAAAGACGTTATAACGCGTTAGAAAAGGAAAATACGTTAGAAAAGTCTCTAACGTCATGTACGTTAGAAATTTAATCATTATTTACATTATATTTTAATAATCAATATAAATCGACTTTACAGTTCTATTATACCGTATTACAGTAATAAAACGAATTTAAATGGATAAATTCATTCAATTAAAGCTTTAAACGCTTGTAAAAACGATAAAATATAACATATTATTATACTTGTTTTACAACTATATATTATCTTTCTACGTTAAATTTAAGCGCTATGGGCAAAATATTATATATTAAATATTTGAATTACTCCTTGATATCATTTTTAGACATATAGAAATTTTATAAATATTTCAAATATTTTATGTGAAGTGGGGAAATGATATTTTGTTATTTGTATAATACTATAATACGTCAATCCCCACAAAATAAATATAAGTGTAACGTGCTTTTAACGTCTGTTTTAACGCAAAAAACGTTAGAAATCCTTAACGTACGTTAGAAATGAAACGTTGGGTGGCTCTAGTTAAATATTTGAGATGGTGTATATTAGTTAACTTTTTAAATCTAATATTTATATACATGAACTAAATCTAATACAAATAATGATATTGATCTGGACTTACTACTCTTGGCGTCAAGATAGAATTAATTGATTACTAATTATAGTGAATATATCTGTAATAAATAGTTTATAGGTTAATTACCGAAAAGTATATGTATTAAATGGCTAAGTTAATCATTTATTATATCATTTAAAATTTATTAAACATTTGGATCATTGTTAGACAATTATATTTGATATTGAAAGAAGAGAAGTGTTAAATTACAATATTGTATAATTACGTTAATAGATTATTAAGAATATATAATATGCAATAGAAACTCTGAATATTAAATATTTGAATAAATATGAATCATCAATGAATGTACAATTCGAGTTATTAATAAATGACGCTGTACTAGATTAAATTTATAGTAACGTATTACAAACATATTGTGATCTATTTATTGCATTTAATTCTGAAAATAATAATTTCTTGATTGATATCATTGACTTACTCATTGACTTCAATGGCCATATTTCAAACAATCAATAAAGCGTAAAATTCCTAAAAACTATAATTATGTTAACTGCACTTGCTGTATGTCATTCTAGAAACATAGATCATTGAGCTTGCTCATTGATCTATTTGTGCTTTAATAAATTTACAAATTAATAATTTAATATCATGTGGAGTGAGAGTCGAAACTATAATGTTTTTGTGTATTTCAATTAAAACTCGTTATATTGACGCAGTTATGGATAATATAAATTAAATTTAGAACACTTATTTGAGAAATTATGAAAAGGCTGATTTCGGCTATTAAGTAGAATTGACTGAGATCAATACATTTTATGATATAGTCTTATATCAAATATGCATCCAGTTAATTATTGTAGGTAAAGCGGACTAGTTATATTTTCCGATTTCATAATTCTTAATGAATGAAATGAAAGTTGGAATATTTTTGAAGGTCCACGCTATATACAAGGTTAGTCGCATTTAGTGATAGTCGCAGCCTGTTATCAGTTATATGTGTTTAAAGCTGGTAAAAAATCTTAAACAGTAAAGTAAATTTCATTCAATAGTTGAACTGGAACGATTCTTATAATTTCTGTAGTGACTCAAGTGTGGTATGATCTACTCAAGAAAGATGACGAATACAGCCTCGTAACTGAAAATCAGATTTACTATTTTAAGAGACTTTATTAAGCTCATTAATTATTTTGCAGTATCTAGCTGTATACAGTTGATTTAACAAAAGTATTAAACGGTCCCATACCAACATACTCCTGTTTCGCTTTGATCAATTCATTTGAGCATACATATTAGTTTCACCTTCTATTTGAAAAAGAATTTTGGCATTCCTTGTAATTTTAAGGTCTGGAGTCTCAGGCAACCTTAATTTTTTGCCTCGATTCCTCATATACTTTGTACAATCACTACTTGAATTAACTTCCCAACATCCATAATTGGAGTGGAAAACAAAATGATTAATGGTGAAGCAGTACTTCTCGCTGTAACTTTTCAAACCTCTAGTTAATGTAAAATGGAAAGCGCATTTCATGTAATTATTACGCAAAATTGAGACCGATATTTTGATTCCGCATTAAAAGTGTAGTGTGATAAATGGAAAAATATTTCATTCGTAGTTTTGGCGCAAGAACGAATCGGTTATAAAATCGTCGACCCTATTCAATTTTCGTTTATATGTAGTTTCAGTTTCATTTCATTATTAATAATTCTAATCTTATTCTGATTCATGTTTTGGATATGCAAATGATATAATTTATAACAAGATTTATATAAATCTCATTTCACTACCAGCTTCCTAAGAACACATCACCAGCTTGTTATGTGTTATTTTCCCATGGGTTATATTCTTCTTATCCTTGTCCTTGTTCTAATAATTATTCTTGCCCTTATTCTTAATTTTGCGCTTATTCTTATTACCCACCGAGTACCCATTATCCGTTTTCTTGTGCCCATACTTCTTGTTTTCCTTCTTCGAGTAACTGCACAACTTGTATTTTTGCTTCTTGTTTGATGAAGTGTCCGAGTTCGATGTCTTCTTTGACTTCTTTCTTCTTTTCAGGTTCATGCATGATTGGTATTTCATCCGCTTCGAATCCCTGAAACACTATATTTGATTCAACTATTTCTGGCTTTGAAACCACTGGTTAAACTTTCACAACGGGCAATTATGTTTTTGAAGTGGTGGTGAAAGTTTGCACATTCTGCGTTTAGCCCACAATGCCACTTTGGAGTGGAATGTTACTGACTTGACCGAATTATTAATTAGATTATTAATTAGATTCGGGGAACGAGGGGAATTCGTTCTGCGGGAACCACGGATCGGTTATTTCCTTTTCCTCTGGCATCGTTTCATTCACTCTTTTTTGAACGTCGTCGGTGAAGAACTAAAACAGCTCAACACAAGTTTGATTCACCTCATCTAGTTCCTTACCAACCAAATCGGTTGCAAAACACATCTTGGTCAAACGAGGTAAAAATAAGCTCTGAACGGTTCTCGGAGAGCACCTGGTGTAGACCACTTTCGTAAATCTGGCGAAGCCTAAGATCGACTTTGTGTACTTTTGAATGTTGTCCAAAGCGTCATTGATCGCTGGAAGGAGAACACGAGATAGTTGCTCTTCGGTGTAGAATTAAGCCATCTTGGACAAGCAGATCAAGGCGTTGCACATCTGAGTCCCGTTTGAACTTCTCTTGATTATACTCGCGATTGAGGGAGTAAGAACGGACGTGATCGGCTTCCTGTAATCCAAAACCGGTCTTTGATTAATCTGCTGTTACTATTTGGGATCTTATTTCTATTAAATAGGTTGTTTTACAGGAGCCGCGCCCTTCTCGTCGATGGACCAGGACTTGTCTAATAAGTACACCACGTCGGCCAGGTAGTTCAGCACCTCGCTGGAGACCGTCGGGTTCTCGCAGGCGATGCAGCCGATCACGAAGTTGAGGGCCAGGTAGCGGGACCTGCCGCCAGCCTGCGGGCCGAAGAAGAAGAGCAGGTTCTTGTAGAGCGTCTGGCTCACGCGGTGGAACACGCCGGTGTCCTTCGCGTTCAGGTACTCGTCGATCACCGGGCAGAACATGGCCCTGTCGGAGACCTGGAGGCGCGGGTCCAGCGGGAACTCGTTGTAGGGAGAGGCGTAGCGCACCACCAGCTGCTCCGGCTTCATGTTCTGCATCAGCTGGCCGCCGATGTCCAGGGTGACGCCGGTGAAGGCCGCGAAGGGACCAGGTTTCACGAGCGGGAAGGGGCTGCGGTAGGCCAGCATCGTGTGGGTGATCACGATCGGCTCGAAGAGCAGGAAGAGCTGCTGGGGCGGGATCTTGACGAGGGTGTTGATGGAGATGATGAGCGGGATCAGGTCGATGTGGTAGTCCTTGTTGCTCAGCAGGCCCACGATTCTTCTCAGAAGGCTCACCTGGATGAAGTCCGAGCTGAGCTGCTTCTGCTGCACCAGGTAGGGCAGGCTCTTCGCGATGAGGCTCTTCACGGTCTCCACCAGCTGCGTCGAGGCGGTGCCCGAGAAGGCCCCGAGCTTGTCCAGCTCCATGATCTCGAGGGTCATCGTGCAGAAGGAGTGGTTCTTGAACTGATTGAGGAGCTGGACGGCGGTCACTTGTTCTCGCACCGCGGACTCGATGAAGGCGATGAGCGGCACGAACAGCTGCAGGCAGTAGTGCTGTCTGGCCTTCGAGGAAAACGATTCCCAGAACTTCTTGCACATGATCGAGTGGTTCTTGATGTGGTCTGGAGTTAGGGACCACAACTTATTCGCACAGAGGCCAAGAACTTTTTCGGCCACGTTGGAGATGAGGTTGTCGCCACTCTGCATCTTGTCGCGGCCCTGCTCGTTGGTGAAGTCGTAGTGCGGCTGCTTGGAGCCGAAGACGGCGTAGAGGGCGTTGACCACCTGGAAGCAGTCGGACTGCTGGGTGGAGTTCTGGCCCATGGCCTGGGTGGGCGACATGAAGCTGGGGTTGGGTCTGAAGAAGACCGAGAAGTCCCCGCTGAACTCCTGCTGGGAGACCTGGTTGTCCGCGAAGCCGAAGCCGCACAGGAACCAGGCGCCGGTGGGCGAGATCACGATGTTGGCGGGCGTGATGTTCCCGTGCACGACGCCCTGCTCGTGGAGCTCGGCCAGGTTGTGGAGCAGCGAGGTGACGCCGTAGAGCACGCCGTCCGGAGAGACGTACTTGAGCAGGTGGCGGTACTTCATGATCACCACCGGGTCCGAGGTCTGGCTCGCGGTCTGCTTGGCGGCCGAGATGTCGCCCAGCTGGTAGTAGAAGGAGAGCAGCGAGCCCACGACCCGCTGGCTCACGAAGACGATGGTCGTCGCGTCTTCTTCCATGCGCTCCATGATCTGGAGTCCGTTTTCGACCTGCACGCTGGGACACGCGTCCAAGCGCAGGTAGTCCAGCACCTTCTTCAGGAAGCCCTGGTCCTTCTTGAACCAGCACTTCTCGATCTGCTTCTTGTCCAGCACCCAGACCGTGGCCGGCTGCTGCGTCGTCTTGTGCGCCGCGTTGTATATGGCCCATAGGCCGTGGGTCCCTGCGAAGCCCACTTGGTCTCCCACTTCGTATTCTTTGCAAAGCTTCTTGAACCCTGACATTGAAGTGGGTATAGATAAAAGAATTGTTGTTAAATTTACAAAAATATGACAGAATACGAAGTCAGTTATATGATCAGTTATATTAATATGATATCATCTAATATCAGTTCAAATAATTAGAAATAACAGAACAATATATTAGAAATAAGTACTTTATCTATTTATTGTTCAATTCAGTTCTATTTAACTAAATAGAACTGAGTTATAAATTTAGGAATTGTCCAGCTATTATGTTGAAAATAAAAAACAAAAAATTCATTCGTAAAAAGTTCAGATTAAGTTACTTTTTGAGTCTTGATTACTGAATGCGTTCGTTTCTTTATTGCTGCTTTATTTTACATTAGAACTTCCGTATGAGCTCAAAATTTACATTTGGTTTGATAGATTTCTAGATTCTGATGAGAGAACAACTTAATCAAATTATACTTCCTATAACTATAGATGCTCCAAGCTTGCATTTTGAGTCATTTATGGAGCTACCGCTTCTACGTCATCGGATTTAGGAATTTAATTTATGATTTCTTTTAGTTTATTGTGGTAGTAGCAGAATACAAATAGTCCAACAATAGATTAACTTACTAGTGTGAACAGGTACATGGACAGGAAATTAAACAAATTGTTTTATATGACAGAATATGCGATGAATGACGCCATCATGAAGTAGTCAAAGCAGTGCAACGCGAATTTTAACACGCTTGCTTTATAACTCTCAATGAACATGAACGCGAAGTGGTAAAAAGGTAAAATAATTGGAGGTAAAACGGAGTATTTCAAGTACCTGAATATAAGTTCCTGTTAATGTTTTAACTGTGAATCGTTTATTCGCCCGAAGAATTAATCCGAAATGAACGGAATTAACGAGTAAATGATTCCAGACGCGATTATTGAGAGCGTTTACGCGACCAAATACCCGTTGGTGAGAATCCCGTACACCCGGTGAACCATATTTATGTTCTTATTCACGTCAAGCGGATGACGGAGGCTCTAATAAGCAGCAATATTGAACGAGTTCCCGATGTTAAACAGCTGAATAAACAGACAAAATGAAATCAGCGACAAATTGCAGAAACTGTTGTTGCCCTTAGCATACTTCTTGTACATTATTATAATTATCATCTTCACACCCGGAATAAACACATCACCCGGAAAACGCTTGAAAAAATCCCTGAACATAACCCAAATTAAATTCCACCGAAGCGGAGACAAATTTTTAATATCAAAACTAATATGGTTTTCATTGTCCGGAATCAGTAACTTGTAAAAGAAAATACAATTCGTAATGGAATACGAGATAATCCTAGCCAAAGCCGCTATTTTAATTGTTTACAATGGATCCTAGAGTTTATTGTTAGATGCCAAAACCAAGAAGCTTACCAAGAGGATGATGAGGTGGAGCACGCACTGGGAGATCTGGAGGACGTACTGCTCGAAGATCCTGTTCTCGGCGTAGAGGAAGAGGTTCAGCATGGCCTGCATGGACTCGGACACGACCCCGCAGCAGAGCACGAGCTTGAAGTAGTCGACAACCGCCTGGTCCACGTAGTTCTATAATAGAGTCTGGGAAAACATCCCGACCGAGAGCTGCAGCCCGATCACGACGATCAGGTACAGCGTCACCAGGTAGGTCGTGTACACCTTCGCGGCCGACATTTACTTTTAATAAACATACATCGCGAGTTTTGTCGCAGAAGCCTAAATACCTGATTTTGGAATTGTAACAAGAAGAATTTCCAAAAACGGATAGATGAATACTATATCCGCAGTAATTTTATAACCAAAGTGAAACATGTACAAACTGAATACGACGATATTTGTTATACCTTTTACGATCTCAACAATACTTGTTGCTAAAATTTCACTAACTACGAAAGAAAATATATTTTGTAAAACCATTCGATGCTGATATTCCTAAACTGCTGTTAAGGCAGATTTCATTGATCTATCGGATGTTTAACCGGAATATATCGAAGTCGTTTTGATGTGGATAAAATAATTCAAAAATAGAATATTATGTCAATAATGTTAGCTATTTATATTAATTTAATATTTTTGTTTCTTTATGTATTACATAGTTTTCCTCTGGCTATTGTGTATTTTACACTTAATATAACTATGTAAATATTATACAGCAATCAATCTATTTGTACATGAAGTCAAAATAGATAACCCAATATAAACTCTCATAAACAATACGAGGTACTGAATCAAACAATAGTACAAGAACCAAATAGTATACATTGTAACATTAAATCTTATACAAATCTTATACAGATAGCCAGCAGAGATCTCGAAGAAATGAAAAATACATTCACTATTAGCATAAATCGTTATTCTGCAACAAAATGTGATTAAACCACTCCTAAACACGTCCAAACTTTTCAATTAGATATTTAGTGGTATAAAGGCGGTTATATTTGATTTAGACGGAACTTTGATTGATTCCACTCCAGCTTGGGAGCGTGCGAACGATTTATTTTTCGCCAAGCGCGGTATTTAGCATGGTTCTGACTATTTTTTAAATTTAACAGGTAAAACTCTCTAATAGTGTGCGTAGTACATTCAATGTACTTTCGCGCCCAATTTATCCGCGCAATAAATTATCTCCGATTTGGAGTATTTTTACGATCGCGAGCTGTCTTAAGTTGCTTTCTTCCCATTTTCGCTGTCCCTAATTCGCACCCTTACAAACAATAATTTCAAGCTCGGGATTGCGTCCGCATGCACTTTTCGTTGGTTCTCTCAGTTAATCAAAAATTAATCACCGGAAAATTAAATTCTGCTGTAAAAAATAACATTCGTGAGCTGCGACGAGACCCGTTCCAAACCTGACCCGATGGTTTACACCGAGTGCATGCGCAGACTCGGAGTGGAACCGTTTGAAACGGTCGTTTTCGAGGACTCTGGAACTGGGCTAAGTGGAGCCCGGTAAAGTGGAGCGCGTGTGGTGCACGCGATGTCTCATGTGGTTAGCGAAAGGGCCGATTTCGGGTTCAGGGGCTATCACGAATTCGGGACTGAGTGAAAAGAGAAAGAAAGATGATTGTGAGATAGATATTGTGAGTAAGTGAGATTTAAAATAATTAATAAATGATTATAATCTTGAATATTTAATAATAACAATCAGCTTACACCGTTAAATCTCCAAAAAGCCAGACATCAAGTTATGTATGTTCAAAATAACTTCTTTTTGAAATTAAATTGGTCTTTCTGTTTTTCTTTTTCATCTTTTGCTTCGCTCAACAATGAAGTTGTTGACTAATATCTACTCCTATTAAATAATTAAAACTTCTACATGCTTGGTTCCTTTTATAGAATTTTCATTTCGGGAAATTCACTATCTTAAAGTTAATCCAAAATTTTATGAACTGGTTGTAACTTATTTTTAACTACTGTTTTTGTTTATTTTAGCCTAGATGGTTGTATTGGAGCTAGTTATTTATTATTAAACATAATATTCATATTGTGATGTGGAATTAATATATTTAAATATTATTGTTATTTACAATATATAATACTATTTAGAATAAATTAACATCAAATACATGTGTTTGAATAACACTATTCATTAGTATTTAGATTAAATATAAAAAATAATTAAATTCTTTTTTGGCTAAGATCATGATTAGATGAGAAATAAATTAGCACATGATCACACAATTTTTGTATATATTCAAATTTAATTCAAAAAAAGAAAAAATTATAATTTTTAAAACCTTTTTCCTTTTAATAACCACTAAATAAATCTCTTGTTTAAAATGAGAATTCACTGAACATAACTTGAAATTTAACTTTCATTTAGAATGCTTTCTGCTTCTTAAATTTATTTTTCGATTACTTAAGCATGTTCTTACAAACTTTAAATACGCAGGAAAAATGTGCTGCCTCTGAAGAAAATGCAGAGCGTCAGCGCCGAGAAGAGGATCTGGAACGCGACCAGGATTCTGCACAGCGGGGTGTTGGGGTGCACGTCTCCGAGCCCGGACTTGGCCCCCACGATGGACGCGAAGTAGAGCATGTCCACGTAGGTGTCGTACACGTCCAGGTTGCGGATGTCCATGAAGTTCCGGGGGCTCGTGAGCTGGATGAAGGTGTAGAGCCCCGCGAAGTTGAAGACCACCGACATATAAACTTTAAACATATGCCCTAGCATATCAACTTTATACATTCCTGTTTATAATTGAAAAGATAACTAAGTGAACAAAAGCAAAATATTAACAAGTTAAAAGATGCTTATTATAAAACTTATCATGGATTTCTAAAGTTCATATGTTTGTTGCAACGTGTCATAAAAGAAAATACATATTGATTGAAACGATATTGATCCGATTAAAGCTTTATCTTTATATATAATGTCCAAAAAGCGTTATAAACCATTTACTATTGGATTTGACTTTGATAGCATTTCGTGATTGCGCATAACCTCGTCTTACTATTTAACTAAATATCTTTTCAAATTTAAAGCAAGCTGCTGGAAATCATTTTACAACACCATAGCACAACAATCGAATTTTACGTCCACGCAGTTCTCGTCTGGCTGGCGGGCGAGCTGCTTCAGGCACTCGCAGGCGTGGTCGGTGACCTGGTCTGTCTGGAAGCGCCGGAGACACACCGGGCACACGGCGGCCGCGCTGAGGCAGAAGTCCTGGTGGCGCTGGACCGCCTTCCTGGGGCCCGCGAGCCCGCACTTCTGGCAGGAGACCCGGTGCTGGCTGCAGTGGCGCAGGTGCTCCTCCATCTGGGCGTACGGGCCCTGGAAGGCACAGGCCGCGATGCTGATGGGGATCTGCTTGTAGAAGTAGTGCTTCAGCCAGACCTCCTCGCGCTTCAGGAGCAGGATGTTCTGCACGTCCGGGCCCGCGCGCTCCAGGCAGTCCCCGGCGGCCAGGTGCTGGCGCATGCCGTTCAGCTGGTTGTGGGAGAAGCCGCCCGCGTTGAACCTGTCTTGCAGCTGGAGGGCCTCCGCGTCCAGGCAGCGGTAGGAGGGCCGGAGCAGGTCCAGGTTCTCCTCCGAGATGGGGGCCTCGTAGAACTCCGCGTAGTCCGTGGCGAGCTGCTGGCCCGAGTTCTCGCAGAAGCAGACGGTTTCCAGCTGCTCGTCCCGGAGCTGCCGGTTCACGCCCACGTCGGTCACTGCCGTGTTGCAGAGCGGACAGCAGTGGGTCTGGCAGAGGTCGAAGGTGCACTTCTCGCAGAAGAGGTGCAGGCAGGGCCGCAGCTGGATGTGGGCGCCGAAGGTCTGGTCGCACAGGTGGCAGGCGAAGCGCGGCTGGTGGGTGGACGGGAGGAAGCGGGCCGGGAAGAACTCCCGCTGGGCCTGGAAGAGAAACTCCAGAAACGACTCCAGCGAGCACTGGTTCAGGCCGTAGGTGGACACTAATTGTAATTTTTCGTAAATATTTTTATTATGTGCATCAACCACCCAGTTATCGAATTGCTTTTTAGTTAGCTAAGTGTTTACAAATTAATTTAACATTTGTGAAGTGAATAAATACCAAAAATTAATAATTAGTATGTACTTAGATTAATATTATGCAAACAGAAAAGTTGATTTAATTATCACTAACGAAGTCCTAACAATAGGTAATATCAAAGTAGAGCCTTTATGGCCTTTATCAGCAAATCTAGCACCTATTATAAATATCGTTCCCTTCAAATTGCTAAAATGACATTCAAACTAGCGCCGATGTTGACTCAGACGCTTCTTTGTTCTTCTAAAATTTATTTGTTTTGTTGGTTAGCTCTTCCATGTCGTCAATACCACTTTTTGAGAAGTCGAACGCGTAAGTTTCTTCTAAAACGGCCGGTAAGACCGTTCCACTTTTTTGCGTTCCACTGTTTTAAAACTCAACCGCTTCCAATTCGAGGCTAATGGCGTCTTCAGTGTGAACTGGTTCTTTGCGACTCTCTGACTGGTCCATATCATGCTGATCCTATTTATAAGTTGTTAGAACGATTATTTTAAGCTGCTTCATTATGTAGTAGAAGAGGAGAAGGCCAGTTAGAGCCTGGCTCAAATACGTGTAGAATAAAAATTACGTGTAGTCATAATCCTCGAATGTTTTGAAGAAATCTACAATCAGCGCCACTCCCATGAAATACGAAAGCAAAATGAGAATATTCTTGTAATGGACCACGTTGTGACTCTCCGCGTACATACACGTAAAATAATATCCAGGCATTACCACAGCCGGAATAACCGAAAATTTTGTGAATATAACAATATCGCTGAACTAATATTACAAATCCCTATCTACATACTAAACAAACAATATTTCCAGTAAAGTTGGAATGAAACAATATAATAGAAGCGCTGTTATTGTTGTTAAAACCAATGATATTATGAACCCGTAAATAAATATATCATACACTCGATGATGAAGGTTCAAACTCTTATTAACATCAATTGGGTGTCTTAAACTTAAATACGCCGAAACTGTAAATGTATTCGTTAAAATGAACAAGTAAATAAAAATTTGAAAAGCAATTAGTGACAGCTGACCATAACCACTATTATTGTGTGACATAAATTTGTAGAATATAACAACTGCAATTTTTACACATGGTATAAGCATATCTCCAATAAATCTTACAATAAAGTCTCTAAGCATTACAAAAAATATTTGAATTCTAAATGGAGACATATAACTAAATCTATAACTCAAATGACTTTAACTAATAGGAACGAAGAGCCGGTAGAAGAAGTACACGTTGGCGACCGCGTACGAGAGGACTCTGGCGACGGCGGCGCACTTGACCGCGGCTTACGTGTCCTCTGTTTAGTTCTGGGTGTCCAAGAAGAGGAAACTGACAAGGAGGATGATGAGGTGTAGCACGCACTGGGAGATCTGGAGGACGTACTGCTCGAAGATCCTGTTCTCGGCGTAGAGGAAGAGGTTCAGCATGGCCTGCATGGACTCGGACACGACCCCGCAGCAGAGCACGAGCTTGAAGTAGTCGATAACCGCCTGGTCCACGTAGTTCTGAAGTAGAGTCTGGGAAAACATCCCGACCGAGAGTTACAGCCCGATCACGACTATTAGGTACAGCGTCACCAGGTAGGTCGTGTAAACCTTCGCGGCCGTTATCTGGTTGTGGTACAGGAACATCGCCAGCTTCGTGGCAGAGGCTTGGATGCCAGACTTCGGGACTGTCACGAGCAGGATCTCCAGAAACGGGAAGACGAAGACCAGGTCGGCCGTGATCTTGTAGCCGAAGTGGAACATGTACAGGCTGAAGACGACGATGTTCGTGACGGCCTTCACTATCTCCACGATGCTCGTCTCCAGGATTTCGCTGATCACGAACTGCGGAACTTTCTGGATGATGATCCGGTGCTGGTACTGCTCCAGTTCCTGCTGGACCTTGGACTGCATCGAATTGCCCGAAAGCGACTGCATCGATTTCGAATCTTTCAGTGTTTAATTCATTTGGAGTGGCCGAACAAATTAATATCTATATAAACTATATTGATAGAATTAATTTGATCAAAAATTGTTTAAACAAATACGTATTTAGAAAATAATTTAAGAATAATAAGAATTGATTTTACTGTGACATCAATTTGCACCTATAAAATAAAGATATTTAAAACTGACTTCAAACAAATTTTGAAATTGTAATTTTCCTGTTGAAGCTTAAATTGAAACTAATATCAAATACTGTGGTCGCCAAGCCAACTTTGATTTCAAAAAATACTAACTATTTCAAAACTATTTTTTGTATTAATTTTAACTATATATTAACTCAATGTTTAGTAGCGTCTCCTTTCTATTTTATTACTTCTTCTAACCTTTTGGGCATAGAGTCAATCAAATGATTGATGATATCTAACGAGATTTACTCCAACGCCCTCTTTACTTCTTCATTTAATAAGTCATATGTGGTACATTCTTCAGGGGAAATGTTTGACTTCAGTGGATTCCAGCAGTGAAAAAGTGGATTTAAGTCTGGACTCATTACTGGAAAGCGATAGAGCTCAATGTTGTTAGCAGTATAAAAGTTTTTCATATACTTACTAAAATGTGTCGGGGCGTTATCTTGTTGCAACTTCAAGTTATGCTATTAAGTGATGGAAGTGTAACTTGTCTGAGAACTTAAGAATTGACAATTGAATTCATGGTCGTACCGCACGGCATAAACCATAATGGACCCTTATATCTATAGCTAATCGTACTATAGATCATGCACGAAAACAGTCCATATTTTACACTTCGAGAAAATACTTCGGATTCCACTCGTCTTTAGGTGTTCTGAGCACTCTACTCGCTCGATTTGCATAGCATTTTGAGCGATACTCATCGGTATACTAAAAAGTTCTCCAATATTCAATTGGTTGTTTCAGGTTCATTCGAGCAAAGTTCAAACTTTCCAATTTATGCTTTTCGGTAAGTTTTGGCTTTATCTTAGCAACATAGAAGCTTAAACTGAATTTGGCCAGGAGACGAGATACCGTTGTTAGAGACATGGAAATTCCACGAAGGGCTTAGTATTTTTCAGCTATGATTCGTCGAGTTTCGAATCTATGGCTCTGGCGATATTTAACAACGCGAAAATCTCAGCTTAGTCAAATTTTCTGACACTATTATCGGCATGAGAAGCTTCTAGCTTGCCTGTAACTTCAAAGTGCTTAAAATGGAATAAACAGTTTGGAGACTACATTGAAGGCAACAAGCAATGTATTTCTTGGTTGCAACAGTTTGTGATTCTGTTTCTCACATTCTCATCATTATGCGACGCTCTTGTATTGTGATCCGTCGGCTTCGTGTGTGCTTCGTCATTTGAAGGATGAAGTGAAAAAGAAATGAACCGCAGAATTAATTGAATATGTTATAATTAGCATAAATACAGTGATTTAATTTTCAAGCGCAATTATTACATAAACATTTGTTAAAATCAAAGTTGGCTCGGACACCACAGTAACTGCACGCTGTAGAACAAATTGCAAATACATATTTACAATAATCTTAAACGTTATAAAGACAATTTAATACTACAAAATCACATGAGCACCGATCCCGACTCCGACGCCTTCCTATGACTCGGTTTGCTCCCAATTTCGAATCCGCTGTCGATTCCGCTCCTCGAGAAGTCGAGAACGTAGGTGTCCGTTTTGTTTTCGTATTTCGGCTCATTTTTGAACTCAACGTGCTCCAATTCGAGGGTTCCAATTTCTTCTTGAACTTCATTTTCTGGAACAGTTTTTATGGAGCTCCTGAGCGTTCTGATAATTCTGAAGAAGAGAATTGAACCGGTGAATGCTTAACTAGAAAGTGTTGAAAATAGGAACTGGGCGTACACACCAGAATAAAAGAAGAATAAAGTAACGGAACAGAAACCGGATAAATACTAAAATACGAGGAGCATCCGAGAATAATGCCTCTAATCGTGACTCTCGGCATACATCAGCGTGAAGATATAACCAGGCTGAAAAATTGAAGGAATTACCGCATACTTAGCGTACTAAAGAATATTTTAAAATTAATTTTGAAGAGGTGCATCAATGTACTACACAAATAATTAATTTAAAATTGATGGAGCTATACAATAAAGTAGCAAAGAGCTCAAAACTGAAAATGTAATCGATATTGAGAAACCATACACCATAATATCATATATTCTGTTATGAAGATTCAAACCCTTATTTACGTCAATCGGATGACGCAAACTTAAATAAGCCGAATTTGTGAAAGAATTAGTTAGATTAAAAATTAAAATGAACAATTAAAACATAATTAGTGACATTTGGACGGATGAATTGTTTGAACGACTTTCTGCTTTATAAAATATGATTATAGCCATTTTTAGAGCAGGCATAAATATATCTCCTGGAAATCTTATAAAGAAATCTCTAAACATTACCCAAATTAAATTCCAACGTAATGGTGACAAATTAACGATATTAAAACTTATATGACCTCTACTAATAGGAACGAAGAGCCGGTAGAAGAAGTACGCGTTGGCGACCGCGTACGAGAGGACTCTGGCGACGGCGGCGCACTTGACCGCGGCTTACGTGTCTTCTGTTTAGTTCTGGGTGTCCAGGAAGAGGAAGCTGACAAGGAGGATGATGAGGTGGAGCACGCACTGGGAGATCTGGAGGACGTACTGCTCGAAGATCCTGTTCTCGGCGTAGAGGAAGAGGTTCAGCATGGCCTGCATGGACTCGGACACGACCCCGCAGCAGAGCACGAGCTTGAAGTAGTCGATAACCGCCTAGTCCACGTAGTTCTGCAATAGAGTCTGGGAAAACATCCCGACCGAGAGCTGCAGCCCGATCACGACGATCAGGTACAGCGTCACCAGGTAGGTCGTGTACACCTTCGCGGCCGTTATCTGGTTGTGGTACAGGAACATCGCCAGCTTCGTGGCCGACGCTTGGATGCCAGACTTCGGGACTGTCACGAGCAGGATCTCCAGAAACGGGAAGACGAAGACCAGGTCGGCCGTGATCTTGTAGCCGAAGTGGAACATGTACAGACTGAAGACGACGATGTTCGTGACGACCTTCACTATCTCCACGATGCTCGTCTCCAGGATTTCGCTGATCACGAACTGCGGAACTTTCTGGATGATGATCCGGTGCTGGTACTGCTCCAGTTCCTGCTGGACCTTGGACTGCATCGAGTTGCCCGAAAGCGACTGCATCGATTTCGAATCTTTTAGTTCTGTTTAATTCATTTGGAGTGGCTTTTTATATATTTCTAAAAACATCACATAGTGAAACTAATTCTCACAAAACAATAAATGTTTAAACAAATTTGAATATTGAAAAATAATAACATGACTCACTCAACAGCAACAATCCAACAATACATCTAAACGCAATAAATAGGTATATACTAGTTATTTTACTATAGCTAAGTAAAAATAATATATATTTTAATAATTCTCGTGGTTAGTGAATTTCCAGTTTATTAAAATGGTTTTCATCTTTTTTCCAATCTAAGTGATTCTGCTTCCTCATTTATGTAACAGCTTTAATGTATTTACTATGTGTGATTTAACATCTTTTTTAATATCAAGTAACTATTTTACTATATTCTATGGTATGCAATGTGAACATATATACATAATATTAATATTGAAAAATTGTATGATAATAATATAATACATGTACATACATTGTATACTGCACAACAATACTAATTCTAATCTTAATATATTAAATTAATAAACAAATATTATATTCTATTTGATTTTAATCTATATTTAAAGTCTTATAAGAATAATCAATAAGCAATAGTAATTACTATAATTATTTTAAATCTAACAAATAGTATACATTAGTATACCATCGTCTAATTAGAATAAAATATAAAAATCATTTTTTGTTTTTTCCTTCTTAAAACTATATGTCATTTGTATAATTCATTAGATCAGATGTAGCTAAACTGCTATTTAATAGATATTCTGTTTCTTAAATTTACTTTTATATGTTTTTAGCACTGCTTTCTATAGAGCTAATTTTGAGGAAAAATGTGCTGCCTCTGAAGAAAATGCAGAGCGTGAGCGCCGAGAAGAGGATCTGGAACGCGACCAGGATTCTGCACAGCGGGGTGTTGGGGTGCACGTCTCCGAGCCCGGACTTGGCCCCCACGATGGACGCGAAGTAGAGCATGTCCACGTAGGTGTCGTACACGTCCAGGTTGCGGATGTCCATGAAGTTCCGGGGGCTCGTGAGCTGGATGAAGGTGTAGAGCCCCGCGAAGTTGAAGACCACCGACAGGTACACCTTGAACATGTGGGCGAACATGTCCGGCGTGTACATGCCCGTCTTGAGCTGGTGCTGGAGCTGCACGAACATGAGCACCGCGTTCACGAACTGCAGGATGATGATCACGAGGCCGATCGCGGACTTCTGGAGCGAGAAGAGCTGCGAGAGCGTGTCGAAGGCGACGATGCAGGCGAACTGGAAGGTGACGCAGCCCAGCAGCGCGTTCTTCTTGTACACCCGCTCCAGCAGCAGCGAGAAGCAGCCGGAGAGCGGGGTCTGCTTCGACAGCACCTCGTAGTCGTGGATCACCTCGAACTGGGACTTGATCAGGTAGCGCTTCAGGTTCTGGGCCAGCGCCTGGAAGTCCCGCAGCAGCACCTGGACGTTGTACTCCAGCTTCACGTCCACGCAGTTCTCGTCTGGCTGGCGGGCGAGCTGCTTCAGGCACTCGCAGGCGTGGTCGGTGACCTGGTCTGTCTGGAAGCGCCGGAGACACACCGGGCACACGGCGGCCGCGCTGAGGCAGAAGTCCTGGTGGCGCTGGACCGCCTTTCTGGGGCCCGCGAGCCCGCACTTCTGGCAGGAGACCCGGTGCTGGCTGCAGTGGCGCAGGTGCTCCTCCATCTGGGCGTACGGGCCCTGGAAGGCGCAGGCCGCGATGCTGATGGGGATCTGCTTGTAGAAGTAGTGCTTCAGCCGGACCTCCTCGCGCTTCAGGAGCAGGATGTTCTGCACGTCCGGGCCCGCGCGCTCCAGGCAGTCCCCGGCGGCCAGGTGCTGGCGCATGCCGTTCAGCTGGTTGTGGGAGAAGCCGCCCGCGTTGAACCTCTCCTGCAGCTGGAGGGCCTCCGCGTCCAGGCAGCGGTAGGAGGGCCGGAGCAGGTCCAGGTTCTCCTCCGAGATGGGGGCCTCGTAGAACTCCGCGTAGTCCGTGGCGAGCTGCTGGCCCGAGTTCTCGCAGAAGCAGACTGTCTCCAGCTGTTCGTCCCGGAGCTGCCTGTTCACGCCCACGTCGGTCACGGCCGTGTTGCAGAGCGGGCAGCAGTGGGTCTGGCAGAGGTCGAAGGTGCACTTCTCGCAGAAGAGGTGCAGGCAGGGCCGCAGCTGGATGTGGGCGCCGAAGGTCTGGTCGCACAGGTGGCAGGCGAAGCGCGGCTGGTGGGTGGACGGGAGGAAGCGGGCCTGGAAGAACTCCCGCTGGGCCTGGAAGAGAAACTCCAGAAACGACTCCAGCGAGCACTGGTTCAGGCCGTAGGTGGACACGAGGCTCAGCTTGTCGCGGATGTTCTTCCGGTACGAGGCCTGTGTCCAGCTCTCGAACTGCTTTTGAGTGAGCTTTTCCTTGATGTAGGAACTCAGCATTTATGAGGTGTGAAATATTATGTATTTAAGTATATATTAATATATAATATAAAAAATGATTATATTGTAAAGATTTGTAAAGTTATGAAGATGTAAAATGTACACCAAGGTAGGTAGGTAAATAGGTAGCTACCTACATAAACCAATGATATACCAATAGAACTTCTATTTTGGAATATATCAATAGAAAAATTGTATTAATCAACTATAAAAAGTATTACTAAATATATTAGTTTTCTTATAGCTCCACTTAATATTTCATTTTTTAAGATACGGGAGTGAAATTGTATATTTATATTGATAATAGTCTATATCATTTACAATTATATTATTTTTCCTTTTAATTATATATATCAAGCATTTTTATATATTTTTAGTATCTTTAAATTTTAATAAAACTTAAATTATCTTGGAAAATTTAATTCCTCTATTTGATTCAATGCGGTCATTAGATACAACGAGACAATATATGCTTACTACATAATATTGTATTAATATATTGTTTGAATGTAAAGAAATACAATGTTACTAGAATTTCATTCAATTGTATTATACTAATTTACTTCCACCAAGACTTATATTATGTTAAATAATAAACTCATTAGACTATAGTAAAAATTAAGTAGAAAAGAATTCGTAAAACTCTCTAGTTTTATTTGTATTCAACATGAGGATAATTTGTATTATTTTATTCTCATTTACTTATAATATATTTTGTACTCAATTTCTATTATCTACTTTGTATTAATACAATTAACTATATATTTTAATATGTTATTAAAATTCCACTTTAATTGTTTTATTTTATTAATTAGTATAATTAATTAGTTTTTTAATCAGATACTAATCTTAAATGGAATCAATTAAAATTTACTGTTATATACAATGCTTTATTGATAAAAAATGTTTCATAACATAATAATTTATTTATATTAAGATTTTTATAATATAAAATAATTTAATTACTACTGTTCTTGACTGATCCAGAACGAAAGCAATTTCAATATTTATATAAAATGACAGAGTTGTGTTAATATATAGAAATTTGAACACGTAACTATATAGGTTTAAGAGAAGATGGAATATAGATCTAACTAAAAATATTTCGGTAATGTTTTTGTAACTGACATGATAAATGTACTAATTAAATAAAAATATACATCACTCTTAAATCGGGTATTTAAGTTTCCGACTTTTGGCGTTTATTCTATCCAGACTCTCTAAAATATGCGAAGTCTAAGGATTTCAATATATTTTGTTCAAAACTTTTGAATATACATACGTATTGCATTAAAATAACTAGATTCGCACAGTATGCCATTATACGTATTTTAAGACCGGAAAACAATAGCTTGCCAGTTTCAAAATTCAAAATTTTAAAAAGGGTATCAAGAGTTGCATAATCTTGGTCGTAATTGATAAAATCTTTGTTTAATATATTTATACTTCAGAAATATATCAGGATGTCATTATGATACTCCGACGGCGACAAATATAGACAATTTGTCGAAACATTTTTACTGAATATATTTAGTTATCATTAATAAATGGATCTGTTATAGAATTTAGCTATACGAGTGTGCAATAGTTATTTACGCAATTGTGTTCTGATCTCGTCAAGTAAAATCTCCAATATCAATATCGAACATAATCTTAAAGTTATATAGTTGTGAACATTATAAAGCAAATCCAATGTAACATTATACTATGTAGATTATGCGTGTTTATTTTCTTTGGAGAAATCAACAACAAGCAACTATTTCTTTTTCTCACTACCAAAAATTATGAAGTTTGATATGAAGCAAATCGAATCATGAGCACAGCTTTAGTAGAAAATATTCTTTTACTGTATTATCTTGTTAACATATTTCAAATCAGCTGGCGGACCTAAATTTATATAATTATTAAACGTTAGGTAATTGATAAAAACAATTTAGACCGAAATTTCATTAACTTTAAGAAATAGAACTAGTTTCAACAATAAATTCAGTTAATGTTTGTCATACAGATATATTTCCTGCAAATTAATTAGTTATAACATCTAAATAATTAATTACCCTCAGAATATTACTAATTGCAAATCTTCGAACTAAAACCAGAGTCTGTATAGATTTTATCACCTAAAGGCTTTCACTTTGAATATTTAATTAAAATTGGTTGGATCGTTTCGACTGGAGATAACTTCTACCCCTGCTTTATCTTTTCTAATTTCAACTATTTTCGCTATATCAATCTGTTCTAAGATTTACTAACATCACCGTTGATCTATTTTTGTTAATCACTCAATGTTAGTCTTTAGTGAGTCTGTATTGATTATTATTTCTATGATTATAAAAATTTCATTTTTCGGATAACTTTTAGCGCGGAATATATTTTTTAGTTTCAAAAAGGCATGAGTAAAAATAATATTATATTGAAATCACTAAAATTATGAAAAAAATTATTAAGTGGACCTATGTTTTCTTCTTATAAAACGAATTTCAAAATAGATTAAATATATTTCACGGGCAGGTGCATGTTTTAATTCCATTTGGATCCTAGTTTTTATCAGGGATGCACATGAATACTGTTTTGAGGCTTGAAAGCGTGGTTGTAGCGCTGTTAATTATGGCTTTTGTGGTCCCGTCTGCCATGATGAGCGATAATGTGCCAGATGTGGCTCCTGTGGTGACAACGCTGCTTTTTACGGTGGTGTTTGTGGCACCAACGCCCGTGAGTATGGCTCCAGTTGCGCTCACGTTCGTTATGGCTGCGTTCGTGCAGGTCATGTCGTCACCTGTTATTTGTGTGCACGAAAGTGGTTTATTTACGACCGTTGTGCAGTTAACGCCTGTAAATGTTGATAGGCTCATATCTCCGGTTGAGATTATGCTATTTGGTTGCAGTGTGATTGTATTCACCTGCAGCTGGTTAGTGAGGAATTCGGCCGTTGACGCGTTCAGATATTGTGATTTGATCTGGCTTATGTCGGCTGCTGTAGTTTGAACAGCGTTTGTGGTGGTGCTTGCAGTTGTGAGTTGCGTTTTAGCGTTTATGTTCGTTAAAACGGCAGCCTGTGTTGTTGTTTGGCCCGTGCTCGTAACATTAATTATATTTCCAGTGGTTACTTGTAAGGTGCTTATATTCGAGTTGGTACAGGAAATCGGAACGGTTGTGGTCAAAGAATTGCCCGAAAGGGTTAACGTTTAAAACGAAACGTCCTGAGTAATTGAAATATTCGACTGAGAGGACAAAGTGGTCGAGGTCATGTTCGCGTACCCGTTCTCAAATATGAAGTTCTTGGTTGAAGTGAGCTGTTTTGAAATATTTTAATTCGTAAATAAAATATTTGTACCAGTTAATTAATTTGAGGCATTGTAAAAATCTGTTGTAGTTGAAACAGAAGAAAATGTTGGGCAGGAGAGGTTCGTGGTCACCGTCACCGTTTGAGCCGTGAAATTGCTCGTGTTCAACTCCTTCGGGTAGACTATTGAAGCGGAGGCGTTAGCTGAAATCAAATTCACTATATTCGGAAAGGTGGTGCTGGACATCTGATTGTAGGTCATATTGGAGGTATTTACTGAACCTGAGGTAAGATTGTTCACGGTAATAATAGGTGCGTACAAAGTTGATATGTTCATTGATGGAATCAGAATCGACGTGTCATTGCACTAAATGGAGTAATTCGTTGACGTGTTGTAATAATAGTCGTCAGAAGTCACATTCACCGCATTTATCTGCTTCGCATACAAAGTAAACGTGCTCACAGTTGCTTGCTTAATTGATGGCGTATTCGGCTAACGCGAAGTCTTCGGATTCAACAAAGAATTAATCAATGAAATGTACGTCGGAGCATCAGACGCTTTCGTCACGGAATCAATGCCGACAAACATCTACTGCGTTAAATTCAAATTGTCATACACAACCACCGTATTCTTCTTCTAGGTTATAATCGATAAACCAGCAATGCAACCTATCATTAACGCGCATACGATAGCCATAGCCAAATACAAAGACCAATGAATCGTACACACATCAACTGAAGTATTACTCCTCGTACTAACTGTTTTACCAGTGATACGTTCAAACTAAGTTTGCTGCAGTGGCTATGTTTATGGCTTCACAGATTTCTCCACATTCTGAGGAGTAAAGTCTATTAAAACTGATGAAGTCGGTCTAATATATTGCGATTTTTACTACAATGAATAAGGTGATAACATGTTTTCGTTTCCAGTTTAATTAAATTATTGTTGAACTCTTGAATTCATGGACTCGCTAAACTCCTGAGAATTATAATAACAGCTTAATACTTTGTCTCCGATTTTTAACTACAAAGTAGTTTGAGATAACTGCTAATCTAAGTATTATTTTACTACTTCACTTTTTAAATATGTTAATTAGTTTTCTCTACTTTATTATCTATTCTAATCGTTCAAAATGAACATCTCTCCGCTTTATCCTTAAAAGTCAACAAAAATTGAATAACGTTAATCGTTACTTTGTGTTAAAACAGAGTTCAAATAAAACAATTCTCCTTCTATTTTTTGTTTTAACGATGTAGTGTTATTACCGGTTTATAGCATAATAATTTGTGGTAGTTTAGTAATATTTGTCTGTGCCTTACATTTCTAGCATATTTATTTAAACTGCAGTGATTTATTAATCAAAAGGAACGAATCAGAAAAATTGCATTATGAGCACGTGTGTTCAAATGCAAATAATTTTTACATCAGTTTATCAGGTAGAGATAGCATTAACGCTTTTATATATTTTATTGGATTTGATTCATCCAGTATGAGTTAGCTTAAAATAAGACTAGCGTTAACTGAACGTTTTTACTGAGCTTCTAATAGCAAGGCAATCCATTTTGCTTGAACGGCGGCATCAGAAAGTGAAGAAAATATAGATGGATCATATCTCTTTAATTTCAAAGTATTTTAAATGAGTCTAAATAGGAACGAGAATATTCCATTTTTGTCATTAAGTATTTCAAATGTATCAATTATTATTAATTTTCCAGTATTAATAGCCGAACTCCCATACATCTGCTAAATTTAGAAAAGGTGTGGAATAAAAATATAATATTGTATATAGTATAATATGCAAATTTTAACCATACCTTTTCAAAATGCTAAAATTGCTACAAAAAGTTATTGATAGCAATCCCCGAGATTAAACTGTAAAACAAACTTTGTTAATTATAGCACAAAGATACGAAGTAATTCAATAAACTTTAAGCGAACACTAAAGCGAATTTGTTTTTCAGCGCCTTATAAAGCTTAATGACGAAACAACTAAATATTTGACTTTTATAGGTGTTGATGTTGAGGGATAACTTATGAAGCATTTTCTGACTGACGCAGAGATGAAGGCAAGGTAAGCTTAAATGCAGTAAAACACTTAGTCTTTACAAAATGCTATGAGTAATGCCAACTAGGTCCTCTAGGTTTCAATTTAACCCCAAATTTAATAATAGCAATAAATTCCAGTTGTTAAACCAGTTCCGTAACAACAATTATAAAAACAAGAAATTTCATTTACTTCAATTCCATCATATCAGCCATAACAGTAATAAAAAGCTGCTGAGCGCACTCCAGAGCTTGATGTGATGCAACTGCTCTAAAATCAAATCGACTTCTCCGAGAAACCAAAACCTATTCCCTTAAGACCTCAAATAGCTTCTGACTCTGATTTACTTCAATATGCTCAACCGTAAATAACTCAAAAACCAAATTTTGATCAGGTAACTTTATTCTAGCCTCAGGCTCTTCCTCCGAAACCTTAAATCAAATAACCAAATAAGGAACTGGATTTGGCGTTGAGTGCCGTTTAGAATCAAAACACTCAAAACACCGATTCGGACAATTCCGAGAAATAAAAGAGATACGACCGGTTAAAGAACCGCCTCTCGAATCTGGAACCGAATAAAACGACCAAATCGAATTTGAATAATCAAATTCAAACGCTCAAAAACAAAATATTCCACTCTGAAGCGGAAACATTCGAGAACAAATGGAACGAAATACAAAATACACCACTACACATACCACTCCATGAATCGTCGCACATTGAAGTGGACGTAAAACATATTGACTTGCAACCAGTCATTAAAATGGAAATTCACAATGAAATACACGATGAAATAAATACTGTAAAATAAAGCCCAAACAACATTCTAGTTGACCTGATTGAATAACAATCCGAAAATAAACACTCAAGCTTGCTAGACGAAGACGTAAAACTAACCAAAACACAAAAAGGAAGAAATCACGCACAAAAACATCAACAATCAATTAAAGAAATGATGATGAAATTAGAAGAAGTTCAGTGAAATTATAATTTTAGTTTTCAAATTGAATTATTATTCTAAGTATAATTTACAACCTCTGTAACCTCTGAATTTAGCGTATTTTACATCATCTGCTCCGTTTCTTTAATTTATTGCTCAATTAACTTCGCATTCTTCTACAAACTATTTATTCTTACAAAGAAATCGCTTCCTCTGAAAAATATACATAAAGTGAGAACCGAAAATAAAATCTACATAGCCACCAATAATCTGCACAGCGGGGTGTTGGGGTGCACGTCTCCGAGCCCGGACTTGGCCCCCACGATGGACGCGAAGTAGAGCATGTCCACGTAGGTGTCGTACACGTCCAGGTTGCGGATGTCCATGAAGTTCCGGGGGCTCGTGAGCTGGATGAAGGTGTAGAGCCCCGCGAAGTTGAAGACCACCGACAGGTACACCTTGAACATGTGGGCGAACATGTCCGGCGTGTACATGCCCGTCTTGAGCTGGTGCTGGAGCTGCACGAACATGAGCACCGCGTTCACGAACTGCAGGATGATGATCGCGAGGCCGATCGCGGACTTCTGGAGCGAGAAGAGCTGCGAGAGCGTGTCGAAGGCGACGATGCAGGCGAACTGGAAGGTGACGCAGCCCAGCAGCGCGTTCTTCTTGTACACCCGCTCCAGCAGCAGCGAGAAGCAGCCGGAGAGCGGGGTCTGCTTCGACAGCACCTCGTAGTCGTGGATCACCTCGAACTGGGACTTGATCAGGTAGCGCTTCAGGTTCTGGGCCAGCGCCTGGAAGTCCCGTAGCAGCACCTGGACGTTGTACTCCAGCTTCACGTCCACGCAGTTCTCGTCTGGCTGACGGGCGAGCTGCTTCAGGCACTCGCAGGCGTGGTCGGTGACCTGGTCTGTCTGGAAGCGCCGGAGACACACCGGGCACACGGCGGCCGCGCTTAGGCAGAAGTCCTGGTGGCGCTGGACCGCCTTCCTGGGGCCCGCGAGCCCGCACTTCTGGCAGGAGACCCGGTGCTGGCTGCAGTGGCGCAGGTGCTCCTCCATCTGGGCGTACGGGCCCTGGAAGGCGCAGGCCGCGATGCTGATGGGGATCTGCCTGTAGAAGTAGTGCTTCAGCCGGACCTCCTCGCGCTTCAGGAGCAGGATGTTCTGCACGTCCGGGCCCGCGCGCTCCAGGCAGTCCCCGGCGGCCAGGTGCTGGCGCATGCCGTTCAGCTGGTTGTGGGAGAAGCCGCCTGCGTTGAACCTCTCCTGCAGCTGGAGGACCTCCGCGTCCAGGCAGCGGTAGGAGGGTCGTAGCAGGTCCAGGTTCTCCTCCGAGATGGGGGCCTCGTAGAACTCCGCGTAGTCCGTGGCGAGCTGCTGGCCCGAGTTCTCGCAGAAGCAGACTGTCTCCAGCTGCTCGTCCCGGAGCTGCCGGTTCACGCCCACGTCGGTCACGGCCGTGTTGCAGAGCGGACAGCAGTGGGTCTGGCAGAGGTCGAAGGTGCACTTCTCGCAGAAGAGGTGCAGGCAGGGCCGCAGCTGGATGTGGGCGCCGAAGGTCTGGTCGCACAGGTGGCAGGCGAAGCGCGGCTGGTGGGTGGACGGGAGGAAGCGGGCCTGGAAGAACTCCCGCTGGGCCTGGAAGAGAAACTCCAGAAACGACTCCAGCGAGCACTGGTTCAGGCCGTAGGTGGACACGAGGCTCAGCTTGTCGCGGATGTTCTTCCGGTACGAGGCCTGTGTCCAGCTCTCGAACTGCTTTTGAGTGAGCTTTTCCTTGATGTAGGAACTCAGCATTTATGAGGTGTGAAAAGATAAAACGTTGATATTATAATCATTAATAATATTAGTTAATAACAAAATGATAAATTTAAAAATGTTTGTAAAAAATGCTACGAAAAAGCGGATATTTCACTGTTTACTAGATAGAAAACTCTCTGATTCTTCATCAATTTATTTAGTTTTCTTTGCACACGTGATTGGAGTAAACGCTAAGTTTATGGAGCAGCTGTAAACAAGTCCCAAAATCCAATTTAGTACTATAACGCCCCATTAACAAAATTATTGCTCGGAAGTTAGAAAGTCCCCAGTTATTAGAGATATTAAATCTGAAATCTCACATATTGTTGCTGTAATTACTAAATGAACAATAGAATTAAATGAATTTTTATCAGATGTGCTAACAAGACCTATTCTCACCTTGTGTTGGTGTATTGAAATGTACTTAATAAAGAATACTATACATATTATGAAGGTCAAGGAACAGAACGAGTATTCTTCAATTATCGCGATATTTCTGAGTAATTTAGCTGTGTCTAGAAGTGCTTGTGTTTAGTTATCATCGATCAATTGTTGTACTACGACTCTGGATACACTGACTGACGTTGCGAATAGCACGATAATACAAATAACTACTATTAGTGCAATTTTATACTTTTTTATTTTCAGTGGAAAACTAAAGACGATAATAAAAAAGCAAACTGTATACCAGATACATGCGTTTGGAACTACAAATATTAAAATGTATTAAAAACAGCCACCATAAATAGATACAACAGAGCGTTTAGAATCCTAAATATTAAAGAAGAAGTATGCTGATTAAAACCCAACATCAATAAGTTCTCCAACAATCAAAGCGGAATAAAATATCGAATTACTTAATTTAGGTTTCTGATTACTATTAAAGTATTGGCGTGAAAAACAGGAGAGTGACCAAAATACTTCTAATATAAGAATTATAATGGTTATTGTGTTGTATGTTAAAGAATTTTACAGTTCGTTGTCTTCACATGAATAAGACATTAATTGAATGAAGCGGAATTATTTTAATATTAGTTTAACTTTTATTTATTATAATACTAATAATAAAATTTACATTATCCAATGTATTGTAATTATTAATATAAATTAATAGAACTCTTGAGGATGTTGTATATAGTCTGGACGAGGCGCATTGACAAGACTGTCGGCACGAAGTGAAAAGTGATTTTTGTTATTATTTCTGAAGATCCGATGATTTTGAATTAATGTTCAGTACATCATACGTGTTTTGCTGTATTCTGTTGACACATTAATTTTAATTATCTATACAATAAAAAATATGGACAAATATTGACAACTATCAGCAGTTAATATATTGCAGAGGTTTCGCTTTCAAGAGTAAATGAGCTTGAACAGGAAGAAACTGATTAAAGAGTTATGACATTTGTTCCCCGCTCTAAACTTAGAAGCACTACGCGTTGCCGCTGATACGCTAGTCCCAAATTCATACCATCCATCCCAAAGATAGTTACAAAGATAACTTCCGAGGTCAATAATGTTAGTTCAAGTGCCGAACTAACTTAGGTTGTCTGAGGAGGCTATTCAGAGTGACAATCCTAGAAGACGAGATATGATATTGAGATTAGTTTGAGGTAACGTTATTGTGTAACTAAGTTTGGATTTGTGGATTGTCATTGGATTTATGATGATTAAATTGAGCCTTAGTACTGATGATAAGTTACAGTTAAGTGAGTCATTTTATTGACAACTATCTATATTTCACCAATATTAAGATATACTGTTAAAATCACATCTATTTAAAGATATTATCCTCGCCAACATTCTATTATGACAAATAGATGTAAAACATGATTTACATCATTTAGAAATTGTTTTCAGAAAATATATTTTCCTGTATTTACAAATGTATTCCATAATATAATTAAAAAATATTATACATAATATTTCCGCTCCCAATCATTCAATGCAACCTAATCGTCCAGTCGAAAGTAAAGAAGAATTGCAAAATCACTTTGGTTCTTCCCAAAAATTAGAAATATTAAATAAAGAACAAATGGAAGATCTATTGCAAACAGACGTTCCTACTGATGTTTGGGAAGAAGCGTATAAAAAGAATTTGCTTTCCTTTAGTAAAGAATTCGTAAAGCGAACTGTCTACTTTGCATCCGATAACTCAGATTTAGAACATATCTATCTCATTTCTTTCCTCACTAACCAAACCGAATTACACCTCAATGAAAATATAATATCTGATATTTCTGCAATTTCCAAGCTCAAAAACCTTAAAAAACTCGAACTATAAGGTAATAGTATCAAAGATATTTCAGCACTTTAGTCTCTTACTGATTTAACTCACTTTAATTTACAACGAAATAAATTAACTTCCTACACACTAGCTTTGCCGAATTTAGTAGATTTATCACTTGGTAATAACAAACTAATAGATAAATCTGGATTATAATATTCTCCAAAATTAGAGAGTTTAAATTTGTCTGAAACAGAAACCACAGATCTACGTTCTATCCCTCATCAACTATTCGGTTTGAAACAATTAGACCTATCTGAGAACAATCTTACGAAAATATCATATCTTTCTAACTTCGTAGATTTATAATATTTAGCATTATCTTGTCTTAATTAACTTACGAGTATAGAGCCTCTTGAATTCTGCACTAAATTGACAGAATTAAGAATCCAGGAAACAAATATTTCTGACATATGGCCCGTTCAATTTATGAAAAATCTAAAATAATTGATCATGAATGATACTAAAGTTGTTGATCTGCATCCGTTATAGCACTTACATAAACTAGAGATTATATATGCGTATTCTGCACGCATAATAGACGTGTTTCCTTTGTCGAATTTAACTTAATTAAAAACCCTGTTAATTAATAACAACAGAATAACTAATGGCGAAACACTAAAGCACCACAAGAATTTTTCAAAATATAAATTGTAAGATTAAAAAGTTCCAACAGTCAATGAATAAATGTTCTATAACAGAATATTCTTTGTTCATAGTTCCCAAAAAATCTAAAACGAGAACAAGATCTCTAAGTTAAGAGCTTTATTTGCGTCAAAGAAGAATTATGTTTCCGCGATATTGAACAACCAGATTATGATGATAAGCAAGGAATTGAACTTATTGTTCATTCTGAACTATATCTGATATTATAATTCTCAAATAATTATTGCTTGAGTGTATAGTATTTTAATAATATTTTCCATTTATTCAGCTATATTAATTACCAATAATCTACATGTAGTTATTAAATGACTCACTTAATTGTAATCTTATCATGAAAATATTCATATTTATTTTGAAATAAATGAATTACCTCTCTAAATGAATACCTCCTTTCTTATTTGTTCAAGGTTTAGACCCGGGATTAGTGTCATAAATTATCTATCTTGCTTGTAATATTCTGGTGAAACGTTATTACATCCTTTATTATTAAGTAATTCGAATATTTTGTTGGTGGGCAACATGCTAAGACTTAATTTTCAGAAATTCTGGTTCTCGCTTATCAGTTTCTCTTTGCTCGTTATTTCCTTCGGCTTTCAGGTATAAAGTTAAGTGAGTGGGATATATTCTGAAATTAAGTTAGTTAATCAGATAAAACTGGTCCGCTAACAACTTAGTGAGACATTAATGACGGGCTGAACCTGTTTTGAAAGTGGAAACAACGGGTGTGAGAGAACCTACTAATTCTTTCTAGTTTCTTCTTGTTTTCACTTTGTGCTGCCGATTCTAGTTCGTGGAGATTATTAAAAATATATAAAACGTTTTTCAAACCAGTTATAAATTAATTTTAAATTTACTAAACTGTAATAAATACATAAATAAACGAAACAATAATTATCAATAATTTCATTAGTTCAAGATTGAATGTAACACTTTAAGAGCCGCTTCACGTTAATTCAATAAAGTGTCCAAAATGCTTCGAAAACATCAAATCAATATCAAATCTTAATAATCGTGGTCTTTAATAAATTCTTGGATATAATCTATTTATTTTTAAGTAAAACTTCTTTTTGTTTATATATTAGTGAATTTACAAGCCAGTTCGCCTCTATCGTGTTCATTATAAAACTAAATTTTATAATATGTCTTTTTAAGATCATATTATTCAAAATCAATGACTTCATAATCCTTATTGATAAGGAAATCATATTAACTTGAATATCTTTTGAACTTAGCTTCTAAAGTTTTGCCCTTTACAGCAGATATACCACATGATTTTTAACATGAGTTCTTAATAGTGCTTCTTCTTCTCACATCATTTTTGAGGAGTACAATCTCTTAAATTTTATTTTCAGTAAAATAAACTGTTCCTACCTCGCCAATATTGAATGATTACACAAGATCGTTCCTTCGCTATTGGAAAACACATGTAAACCCATTTGTGCTTGACACACATCGTAGTGTTGTTTTCAATTTAATTAGTTATTTGGCTTAGTCTATGGATTCAAAAAAGAGTTTAGAGAGCATAATTTCCGCGTTAACGGCGTGTTTCATTGTATATGAGTCTGTTGTGAACAAAGCAATAAGTTATTAGTATTGCAATTTGCTGAAGAATTTAGGTGAAGTGGATGACCAAATTGTTTAAAAAGTTGTTTAAACAAATATTATTATGTTTAAACCTAAACTTTGTGATCGAGTCTTTTCATAATTATTATTGATTTATTTGCATCAAAAGTGAGTATATACCAAATTAATATTTTTCCCTCTTTAAACACAAATAATCATCAACCTTCTTGTATTTAGAAGTAAATGAATTACCTCCATCAATACACTACAATATTATTATTAAGTTCATTCATATTTTCACTGAACCATCAACTTGACCGTTTCTTGCGCTTCGTCAATTTGCTTTTGTAATAATCCGGCGCGCCCTTTAAGAGCCGCTTCTCTTTAGTTAAGAATTTGAATTTTGAGTTCGCACTCTCTCAGGTCCTTTATGAACTGGTCCATGACCTTCGACGTTTTCAGAATGAATTTGTTCTGCCCCACCCCTTTAATCTGCTCTACTAAGCGGGTTTGATCCGATTTCGTTTTAATAATCGAGTCCTCGGTCAGGGCTATTGTGGACTGAATTTGCTTCATGGATTTGAGCAATTACTAATACTACTAAATGGAGTCGAAGAGGTTAAGCTGCGTTAAATAGGTGTGAATAGTCTTGTTGGTTATCTGCGTCGTTTTCGGATCAAAATCTATATTTAAAATGAACTCAGAAAGTTACGCGGTTGAAAGGGACTGCAAATGCTTCAGTAAAAGCTTAAGCAGCGGCTATACTAACTCATCGTGATTTATATTAATTTCGTACTTGTTATCAGATACTTTCTAAATGAATTAACCAGCCTCGCTGAAATCAAGCAGTTAATAAGACTGCTTAAACGCACAACTAAACTTTGACTTACCGTTAATATGAATGAGACAGATTTAACTCGCAGACTGCTTCGTCACCGTGCAATTCTCCAGATTGTCCGTTGTTTCATCAGCCTTAGCCAGCTTGAGCAAAATAGTCGGCGCATCAGTCACCGTCTGCACAGTCTAGTTAATCTTGATGTCCACATACAATTACTGGTTCACACTTCCGCTCCACTGCTCAGTAATCTCAGTTTTAACCTTCTTCATCGTGTCCACCTTATCAGTTACTACGTAGTGATCTGCAAGACCAGAGTGATATCTTGAACCAATCTAAACAGGATTCAAAATTGCTCCAAGTTTGTTCAAATTGCATTAAAACACTGAACACTCATTATTCACGAGCATGGCTACACGAGCCTATGACTTTTCAATTGGTATTTTAATCAAGCATGTTCTTTGCAATTCGTACGGATCTAGTTTAACTTTAAACTCCATCTCCTGCATTTGTTTTTACAGCTCACTAAGATTAGCTTCATTTATCAAAACATAAATAATTTAGTTTTCTCGAACTAGCTTTAAATTAGAGAAAAACTCAGTCTTAAACTGACGTTTAATAAATTCTGTTGCTAACTCTAAAGCTTCATTTTCAGAAGTGCAAATTGTACTGAATCCAAAATCTGAAATTACATTGAATTTTTAATATGGACGGTTAATAAAGGTGGCCACCGCATCGATTGGAAAACCAAACTGATTTGCAAATTGAAAATGCAATTCCAGTTAATTTTAAAGTTAACACGTTAGATTAGATTCTGTTAAATTTGTAAGGAATTAAATTTCAGCAGATTGCTTGATTTAAAACACTTCGTACTATTCAGCCGATATATTTCTCAGTTATCCTATTTGGTTTAAACCTATTTTGGTTGTAATATTGTCCTAACTGATATATAAATAGTCATTTTCTTAACAAATTTAGCCTCTATATGTTTTTTCAGTTGTGATTAGTTCAAACTCATCATTTGGATTGTTTTAAATATGTTATGTAAATGAAAGAGGCTTAACCTTTATACGTGAAATTGCAACATTTTCTGGTAAACGAAGCGATTAATTGAACATCTCCAGGTCTGAACGAAGTACTCTTATTTATTAATCTTATTTGGTTTTCATTGTAACCTCAGCAATGTAATCACTATAAATTGTTAGTTTGGTGATCATTGAAGTGGTTAAATATAATATATTGGTATATATTGAATTATATATCATGTTATAATGTTTAATTTGTTTGTTACAATACTCATAGGAATTACCATCTAAAAGTACAAGAAAATAATAAATACAGGTTTTTGTTCATTCAACGCGGTCAAGCTTTTATAACGGTGTAACTATGTGTAAAGCATAGTCTAAATTAGTAGCCGTTTGAGTTTAATATCTTCTGATTTAATCCGCCAAATATGGATTTGTTACACCACGATTATTACGCGCAAATGCACTTCCTACTGGTTTCAATACAGCAGAAGATCCTGATTTGACATCTCTCTTGGGGCTAACAGCTTGAAAAGTTTTATAACTTGTTGCACCAAAGTCCATTGCCGTTGGTTGAATATCTATTTTTTAAGTAGCACATCTCATTGTTAATTCTGTGGCAGAAGGCTTATTAGTATAAGTTATACCATTGCCAATAGCATATCCAGTTGCCAATTTACGTTGATAGGTGTATTAATGACGCATATATGGTGATGATCTTAAACATAGTATTTATTATGTTACAATAACGATTTAACTTAAATTAACACTTCACAAATGCAAATAGATTCTATTGAATCAACAGAAACTTTGAGTTTACAAGATGCTATTTAAGTAATAACTTAATTTAAAACCAATGCTAAAGTAAATTAATTCAACGAATAACCGTTAAACCAAATTGATAACATGCTAAAGTATATGTAAATTGAACTTGATTATCCTTATCTGTTGCAAGGTCCAGCAGAAGGATAACCACTGAAAAGATTAGTAGTCAAGGCAAAAGAAGAATTAAATGAAGAAAATTAAAAGGAAAGTGTAGAAGAAGAGCGTGAAGAAAATGAGTGATATTACATTAAATGATAATTATCAAACAGTAATAACACGATAAAGTATAAAACAATACTATCATTTCTGAACTGATATAATTTGATGACATCTCAAATAATTAACACTTTGAGAACTGGAGCTATATTTTGTAATTTAAATAAGAACCCTAGAGGGCTAGTTTATATCAATATACTTATATAAGAATATAATAGGACTCGACATAAATAGAGACTGCTCATCTCTAACTATTTCTTAAGTTGTAAAAGAAACTCACTTTTACTAATTTATTGTATTATCACAGCCGTGCTTTAATTTAAGTATGTGATACTGTGTAGTTTAATTACTTATTCAAAGTAATTAATGTAATTGATATTGTATAGTATTTATTGGTTTATTTGTTCATTACTGTGGAGATACATTAATTTAGCATCTCAGCAATTGACAATGTTGTGTTATTTTTTAGTATTTTATTTGTTATTTTTTATATTCATACATTTCATCTTTTCTGAATCTTCGAACTTCCTTAAATATCTTGTGTAAGACAAACTTACGTTTTTAATAAATAAGTACCTGAGTTTCTTTAAATTTTAGTAGAACCACTACCTATATAGTTCATATACGCGTTTAAATGGTTCATCAGAAAGAATCATAAATTTTCAAATTTTCAGACGCTAATTACTCCAATATGGTTCAACACGTTCATTTGAAAAATATAAGTCCGTGATATTCAGTACTTCATCGCTTTAGATTTCATTAAGCGTTTTCTATGTTAGTATTTGAAAAATTTGTGTTTTTGATCATTTGTATTGAAGTGGTATTTAATAAATAGCTAGTTAATTATATAATTTTTAACATATTGAAATTTATAAAATGAATGAAAAATTACTAATCATAAAACTACCAGATTTAAACCTAAACTGCTCAGCCCAAAAAATTCTCATACTTAAAATATAACTATTACAACTATATCAAAAGCTACTATCGTTATATTTTGCACGGATGCCGTGCACTGAGTTCTCAAAGTGTTAACACTGAAAATATAGAGTCCTTTATGTACAGGAGTAAAGAACGCGTTTAAAATGAAAATACCCTTTTTAATGTTTCTTGTGATTGAAGTAATTGATTATTAAGTGGATGTTTTTGAGATGTACCAAAAGAGTGAGCCGATATATATTATCAAACAACTAAAATATACTTGAATAAAAGCACATAACCTTTGGGACATAATATGATCCAATATTAATCATTGTATTATAAAATGCAAAAATGAATATATGAACGTGAAGCGTTCTCAATATTAACATTTTAATCATGTATTACTTTATCTTTTCTTTTTTAATTTCGATCTTATAATCATATAACCACTCCTCCAAATGGATTATTACGATTAATACGACTTGAATTAGCAATTTGAGTTATTGCAGTAATTTGACTGGCTTCCTCCGAAGCTTTTGGAGGCTACAAAAACAGTAACGATTGAGCAGTTTAAAGCGGTTAAGTCAACTAGCGTTGTTGAGTTTGTGCACGAGGTTCAGTCTGACGACGAGTATTTGAAGGTAAAGCAGCAAATTCTTGCCTCTGTAGTGGCTCCGTCTGAGATTCCGGTTAAAACGCAGAAGTTGAAGGACAAGTTCAAGATTGAGGCCAAAAATGCATAGGAGGCGCTTGAAAAGTACTAAAAAATACAGCCGTTGATTACGGAGAAGGAGCTCGCTGCGCACAGGGCCAAGCTCCTCATGGACATCCCGCTCGACTGCGTGACTGATATTCCAATCGGGAACCTGTTCTTGTGCGCGATTAACCCCAAGCAGCGCCTGGCCAAGGACTTCTCATTTTAGTTGACAGTCCTCGCGTTCGTTAAACTAAACGGCTCAGTTATTAATCTGGTTAAGCTGTGCCTTGATTTCTACAAGAACCCTGACCCCTCCGTCTCACTCCAAACGAAAACGGGCACCCTGAACTTTTTAAAGTACATTCTCGAGTGCAGCTACGTTCAAGAAAATCCCTGGAGGCATTACCTGAACAAGTAGTTCCTCACGAATGAATAATTGAGAGAGGAGCTCATCCCAGAAACGGACGACCGCTTATAATATATCAAATTCGATGCTAAGCACGAGAGGGTTGCAAGTCAAATCACCCTGCACATGGACAGGGCGTTCAAGCAGATTAACTTCTACAAAATCTTCGCCGGACTGGATTAAACTGAACAACTGAAGAAATATGAACTGTGCAGGTACCAATTACAGAAAACAGTCTCCTAGAAGATAAAAACACAATCCGACTTTGCATTCTATTTGAGCGTTGTTAGTTAGCTACTAAACATGAAAAACTTCGAAGGAGCAATTATCGTGCAAAACGCACTCAAAATGCAGAAAATGAGCATCGCAGAAGAAGCACTCAGGCTCAACATGAACCTGAGGCAGTACATTGACGCACAACTAATTGAAACGAAGGCGAAAGAAGAACTCAAATGGCCAAGAATCCCCATATTCGAAAACTTCATCAAAGAAATCGAAACGTGCAGAGAATACGGAAGCACATGCAGCGTAACCGCAGAAAACATGAAAATGAACAACATCGAAGTCGAAAAAGTAAGATGGATGGACGGAATCGCCAGATACTGCCAAAAACAATACACCTACAAATGGGACCCCATCGACGCAGAGTATTGGTGAATGAAACGTCAAATTCATTATAAAATAATATTAATTATCTCTTCTCTCACTCCGGGACTAACTTTCTTCTTATTCTGACTGGTTGAAGACCCGTTGGTCTATTTACTTTCGTAAGCGCGACAACATTCTAGGCCCTTTTACTTGGTATTACATTTCCAAACTCATCTTTAAGGATCTTTCTCTTCATTTTCTTCTTCTTCATATTATTATCTCCGAGAGTTATGATTTCATCTTCGTCTTCTTCTTCTCCAGATTCCTCGTCTTAATTTTATTTATTCAACTTATTTTCTCTTTGATATTTTTCTAAATTTTTATCATTAGTATTTAATGATTATACGTCGTTGAATTTATTAATTTCGGATTAATTAGATGCGTTGTTTGATTTCAATATGGTAGGTGTTGTGTCATCAACATCATCAACATAATTTTCATTTTCATATTTTTGCATCTTTTTAGCGTTATCTTTTTCAGCTTTTTTGTTCTTCTTTCCTTTACCAGACTCGAACTAATCATATATCTCTTATATCTAATTTTTGTATTTACCAGGATCAATATATAAATCTTGTACACATGGGACTGCACACTATTTGCTTTGCACACCTACTTCTTTGAATATATTTTCTCCAAAATCATCAGTTTCGTATTTGCCTGGACTTATTTCTGTATCTTTAAGTGACATTATATTTTGTTGAGTAACTTTCTAGAATTTTCCATTTACGTAAAATCCAGGTTCACATTATTAGTCTGGAACGAAAATAGGTTAGCCATTTTAAACAATATATTTACCTGGTGCAACTTTTACATTCTTTACCTGTCCAATTGTGGGAACAAATACAGATTAATTATTTTCACGGATATATTTACCCTAAACCATGCCATCTTTACCAACAGGCTTGAAAATAGGCATACCAACATCATTTGGCTCAAATCTTCCAGGAGTAATATTTTAACTACCAATAACTTTAGTAGCTGGTATAAATTCACCGTCTTTGTAATATCCTGGTACTATCTCGGTGGTAGGTTTGAACATAAGTTAATTTTATTCACGTGAGTATTTACCAGGGTATATCTTATCGTATCCGGCAACATTTGTAATTGGAAGGAACTTTTCATTTACGTATGCACCTGGAACAATTTCTGGCATAGGTCTAAATACACCATCAATGTATTTACCTGGCACTATTTGTTAAGATGATAGTTCTGAAATGTCTGTTACTTGAGTAAAACCGTCAACTCCATAATAACCTGGAATTATTTCTTAAACAACACCATCAACTTCGTGTGGATAGAATTTTATATTTCCAGCTTTGTCAGCTTTGAATTTTCCTGGAATTTAAGGTTTATCCGATACAATAAACTTTCCGTTTTCGTATCTACCGCCAACTGGAGAGGGAACAAATTATGGGACTCCGTCAACGTTTATGTATTTTCCTGGAACGATAGTTTAGTCTGGAAGTGCTTTAGTTGTTGGAATTAAAACTTTTTTTTGTTTTTAATATACTCCTGGGCATACTTAATCCATTGATGTAAGTTATGGTACACCATTCACGAGTTTATAAGTTCCAGGGAAAATATTATTATCGCCTCTTTGTTACTATCTTGAGTTAGATTTAAATATCTGGTTTTCATTGGTGTATTGCGTAATATTACCATTTTTATCTAGCAAGCAAGGAATAACATTTGATTTTGAAGGGACAAATTCAATTTAATTATTTACTACTTTGAACTAACCAGTAGTTATTTCTGCACGTGGATCAATATTTTAACTCCCTAATATTGGAATGAATTTACCATCAATTGTTGCAGCTGGCAATAAATTATCTTAAATTTTTTTGAATACAGGTTTTCCGTCTATAATTTAATATTTTCCTGGTTTAATTAAATTATCATTCAGGTTCTTTGCATTATTTACTGGTACAAATACTTGTTTTCCGTTTTCATCTGTGATAAATGTGCCAGCGCATACATTTTGTGTTTCTAATGGGGAAAATATCGGTTTTCCGTTTTATAGCGCGTATTTTCCAGGTTAAATTGGTCCGTCTGGGATATTTTTGGAAACTGGTTGGAATTGTCCGTCAAGTGTGTAGCATCCTGGAACAATTTCGTTATCTTTAACGAATTCTATGTTTCTGTTTATGTTTTTGTACTTTCCTGGGTAAACTGCTTAATCTTTAAGTCCTGTGAAGTTGTTTGCTGGTTAAAATACGTTATCTTTATTGAAAAATCCGGGTATGATATCTCCAGAGTCGAGTTCCTTGAGTACTCCGTTTACGTTTTAGCAGGGAATTATATCTTTGTCTGTTGGCTCACTTGGAACTAATTATCTTACCCCGTTAACAATTCTGAATGATCCAGGGATTATTAACTAGTCATCGGGAACTTATTGGAGCCCTTTCTTCCTCTTGACTACTTTATCTGTTTATTCATCATCAGGTGACTTAACCTTACGGGTTCTAGTTTTTCTTACTATTTTCTCGCCGTCATTCGAAGCAACTGAAAAAATGAGCTAAGCTCTGGTCTCCTTTTCTTCCTCTGGGATAGTTGGAATATTCTGGAACTTGCTCATGAGCTTCGCATCATCTTCAGGGTTTTCAGGGTCTTTCTTTGAGTCGTCCTTTAAATCATCTGAGGTGCGCTTGAAATCGTGATCTTCCTGGTTTATCGTGTCTTTCGTGGATGTGCCTGATTTTTCACCAGACTTCTTTTTGTCATCACTACTTACCACTTTGTTCTGCTTTTTCTTCTTGGCCTGCTTAATTAACAATATAGTTAATACAGTTCCTAAAATAGCTGCTACGAGACCTATAACGATCCAAATAATGAACATGACCGATTTTTTGGGATAATTGCATTCATCATTCTAGCAATATGAAATTTGATCACCACAAATGCTGTTGGTGCTTATATTTGAAATACAGGTCGGTGGGAAGCATTCTTAATTTATTACAACGTAAGTAACATTTGTACATGATGGAAAATACATTGTGTTTAAATATGCCGAATGCTGATGTTTAGTTGTTTAAATCTGATTTTACAAGTGTCCAAATATTAACGAAATCAAAATTAGTGTAAGTAGTAGTTAATTTTGGTTCAGTTATTCTCTATTCAGTTTGAACTGGAGCGTTTGTTGTATATTGGAAACAATCGGTACATTATGTGATTTAAAGCCCTGCACTGGGTTAAACACTTACTGAGTCATCAGAAACTATCTTTTCAGCCGTTATTGAAGCTGCATGGCCAATTTCCAAAGGTTATGCTGATTGGCTCATTGCACCATTGAGAACTTGCTTACAGTTCAAAAGATTAACTGAACTAGATGATGAAGCAACTATTCCTCCTATTATGGCAGTTGGTAGCTATGATGCAGTTACAGTAAGAAAAGTGGTTGATAATTCCATTTGTAAACTATTCTTAGAAAGACCGCTAATGCCTCCAATATAAATTTTCTATATTTGGAGTCTAGACTTGACTCTAGTAACTGTTTAAGTTCTATTCACTATTGAATTTCCGTATTACATGCCAAATAATCCCCCAACTGCGAAAACTTTGGTTCTAACTTAAGATAGTGAACTTAATTGTATTTCAGCATCAAGGCTGCAATTTATGACAGTATTTGAACCAGTAAGATGACCAACAAAACCTCCAAATACCCTTTTTAATTAAATACCATTCAAATATGCAGTGGCATTTCTAATATGAACATTAGTAAAAGACGCGGATCCTTCCGATAGAATAAAAGAACTAACAAGTGTTGCTGAAAAATCTGATGAGTTAGATAATTCCGAGAGTTGTAAATTTTAAACAATCAAATTTGATATCTAAGTTAATCCGCAGGATGAACCGAAAATCGATTGATATAGGTTTGAATTTACTGCAGTTTCAGTACCATATATTTTAATGTTTTTTAAGACATGATTGTTACCATTAAATGTCCCACTTATTATTTGTGGAACAAACACGACATTTGTAAAGTCCAAATCAGCAATAAGCTGAAAAGACGTGTCCACCTATGTGGAGATATTTAAAAATTGCTATGGTGTAGCAATCAGCACAACTTGAAATGTTTAAACAACAAGTGCTATCATATAAGTTGTGATTCTGGAATGAAAATAATGCGGAAAAGTCTTGTAAATGCATTATAAATTATCATTATGTAACCACTTCACCTTAAATGTAGTCACTTTTGTCTAAAACGCCTATTCTATAAGAATCTGATTTAACCATGTGTAGACTTGCGTTTAATTATTCTGATTCTGATGATTCGTTATATGATATATAAATTCAGCTTGGTTCAATTTTGGACAAGGCTTCGAGGTAACGTATTTCATTGTCAACGTTTCCATTAATATTTGAGCCGAATAAGCTTGCTCAGTTGAAGGTTGATTTTAATGACAGTTTAACAGCTGAAAAGTTTCTGCGTTTGAACAAGATTGCAACTGAGAAGTTCACACTTTTGGGCAAGTTACAACGCACTATTAAAATTGGTGATACGTTGAATGCTAAAATCGTCAATTCGTAAAAAATATCCATTGAGGAGGAGTTATTTTGCTCCAACATAACCTAGGACTACAGATTTGTGGTGCGGAGGGTCCAGGAGTCTCCTTTGGTTGGAGAGAAAGAAGTCATTTAAACTGTAAAGACTTTTTCACACTAAATAGAACAAGAACAGTTCACAATTGAATTCGTTTTGTAGAAATTTGAGAAGGAAATGGACCATTTTGTGTTCATTCGCCCGAATAATTAAATTAGAGATCAAGAACCACAAAAGATTCAATAAATGATTCTCGGGCTCGGGAAAATTGTGCAAATGCTCATCATGTGAACAAAATTTGTTATATTAATTTGAAATTAAATTTGTAATAAATATATCATTACAAGTCTCATTATACGTATTATATATAAATTTCTATGATATTATATTGTCAATGAATAATTGAGCCTTTGTACTGATGATAAGTTACAGTTAAAGTGAGTCATTTTATGTTGTTGTTAAAGTGATATTAAAGTGATATTTTAACAACTCTGAGATTCGAGCTCCTTCAAGATTCTATGCTGTACATATGGAAGAATCAAAGCTGAAGGTATTTAAAGTAGAAAAGCATTTGTTTACATAAAATCACTGAAGTTGAGCTCTAGCTTATGGGCTGTAGTTAATTAAATCGTCAATCAAATCTACGTGAGTGATCAACATACGTCTGCAACAGTATCTGCTACAACCTAAATCATTTAAAACAGTTTCTGGGTTTTCTTAATTTTCTTCAACTCTGCGAACGTAATCCTCATACAAATGAGCAATCACTTTCCCGCATGTAAAGCAACGAACTGGAATGATCATATGAAGTGGAGTGGTATAATAATTATATAATATTTAGCGATACATAATGATCCACTTCACTAATGAAAAATGTGAATAAATTATTGGTGTATATGCAAAGTAAAGCAATAAGCGATAATCTCACTAAGAATACAAAAAATAGTAGTCAGCGAATATAAATATTCTTAGAATAAATATACAATTAAAATATAAATGTATAGCAACAACTATTAAATATACAAGCTTTACAATTACTAATCGAAGAAGATCAATCTTATTTATACACTTTGGACTTAGATAAAATTCAGTACATGTCAAGAATTCCGTAATTGCAAGAGTAAATGGTCATGCTACTAATCAATTACGCGATCTATGAATATTTACCTGACAAAGTACTATACCAGTGTCAAAAAATATTCGAGTATGGGTTGTAGTTGGACGCAGAGAATTTATCAAATGTTGCGTTCTTAAAGTATATAATTATTCTATTGGGTAATTTGTCGTCGGTAATTCCCTAATTTTGCATTCACTATTACAATTTATTTCTGCCAAAAATCGTGTATATGAGGTAATAGTGCTTATAAATAGCTAAGTAGTACAACATTAACTCATAAAAGCACGTAAATCACCCGTTTGTGCCCACATTTCTCGATTCTGCCGTCATAATCGAAAAAATCTGTTGGAGCCTCTGCATTCTAATTAAAACACTCGAAATCCCTAATTAAATTCTATCAAATAACTTTACGAATCTTGTATTCAACTAAAACGCACTAACGAAAACGGCCCAAGCATATTTAAGCAGCTGTATCCGGTTCATGGTCGAGAGGTAATACGAATGCGCAAATGAACTTGAACTTTACTAAACGGTAAAATAATTTTTGGCGAAGGGAATGCACCAAAATTGTTTACACGTTTTTATCATAAATTTTGTTAATGCAAATCCGGAAATGTTACAGTAAGTAATAATTGAAATGGAAGACCTGCTCGAGAAATCTGAAAATGAGTGCACCATGAGCACGTGCTCGTTGGTTCTAAAACAATTTGAAGAGTTTGCAGATTACGACTGCGAAATCGTCTTCAAAATGGAGCAAAACCTGGACTGAATAAATTGATGCAAATTTATTTCACTTTCATCTTCACTTTAAGCTCAAACTGTCTAATTGTTAAAGCCACGGATCTAAATTAATTCATATCATTCGTTTTAAGCGTTGATAGGCTGTCAGTTAAACTCAAATTGAGTGAAGAAAGATGTTATTTACTTTTCATTGAAAATTAAACACAGTCACAAGAGTTACTAGCTGAGCTTATAGGGACTTAGCATATTATAAATTAATTATAAAGTTGATTTTTTCGTTTTCTTATTAAATATTACAACACATTATTTAATATTTTTTGTATTTGAAATTATAAATTTAATAAACTCCTGGATCAATCTTTAAAATTATCCATATATAAAATTTATAGGCTATTTTGGACAAAACCTTAAAAAACAATTAAAAGACTTGAACGCTTTTGAATACCCAGTTTTAAATAAAATAAGAGTAATGAGATATTGTTTCGATAAAAATAAAACCATAAAGTTAAAGACTTGATAGAGGGACATAAATCACGACGCCATTAATTTATAATTTTATACTGTATTTATATTTACTAAATTATATATTTGAAATAAGCTCACTATTATCACTTATCATTTAAAGCTTAAACTATCGTTAAATTAATGTAACCAGGAATCCAAATTCATATCGTTGTTCTTAAATGAAATCTAGCTGTTTGTTAAATTAAAATCTTATGATATGAGTATTTTGCTTTAAATGGAAAACTATATCGGTATTCCTTAAGTGACACTTGAGGAGCTGGTTGTGATTGGACTTAGCATAAGATAAAGTGGAAAAAATAATTATTTATTTCACATTTTCAACTTTGCCTATATTATTTCTTTTTTATTATAATTTGGAATTGTCTAAGATTTAATTTGTTTAATATTACTAAGTAGTAATCTTGCACACAAGTATTATCAGAATACGTTAAAGTAACATATTTATTTAAGTGTTCACTCCACAATTTCAGTGACTATTCCCGTTCCAATTGTTTCTTCGTCCCTTTTGACCTCAAAACGACCCAAATCAAAATTTTATGAACATTTCTCGGCGTAAAAAGGGCCGTTTGGAGAAATTTTAACCATAAAAAGGCCCTCGCCTATTTAAGCAGATTTATATTTGAACTATTTGCTTACTTTGTGCACGACAGAGTAACTGCACTGAATAGTCGCGTGATTTAACGTTATTATCAGGGTTTGTTCATCAGGAGTTGATGTGAAGTAAATATAAGCTAGAAAATGCT
>CAXDID010000758.1:0-26208 GCA_963988835.1 Hexamita inflata | reverse complement strand
TAACAGAAAATGAGAAATATAAGACTTGAAGCTTAAAAATATTTCATAACCTTATCTTGCTTCTAATAAGCGGAATTAGTACAGATAACTTATAATAGGAACTGAATACTATTACACCACACCTATATCACACCAATTTAGTCAAATTCTAATATTCCAACGTATAAAACAATTTTAAGACAAGTTAACAATAAAATATGTATTTACATTCAATTAAAATTGTGATAATCTGCTTTCAAAATTATTATTGTTTACTACAGTAGGTAAAGTTATTTTATTCAATTTTGTTCTCAATATAAGTTAGCTGGTACTGGCGATAAAATATTATAAATACTTTAAAGAAAGTATCGTAACTATACTGTAATAAACCAAAGTTAACTGCAACAAAGAAAATGATTGTAACAATTATGAATACGGTAAAGAAAAAACAACTAGTAAGATTATGAAAATGTATCATTGAGTTAACCATAAGGTATTCATTGAAATATGTTATAATTGATGTATGCAGTTTTAGATGTGCGTTGAAATAGTTAGTGTGATTTGTATTTTTAACTTGTTGATAAGTAAAATACAACCTATTAAAATTAATATTATATGATTATACTCTTACGTATCTAGTTTTTACAAATTAATAATAATTCCACTTCACATCAAATTTTGACTTATAACTTCAGTTTACCAAAATATTTTGGATGATGAAATAAGTTTTCACAAAAATACCCTGTCAGAACTTGGTCATAAGTTACGTTGCCCCATTTTCATACCGAATTGAAATAGTTTAATTTTTTCGAATTTATGAGTTGTGAATCTCTACAAATATACAACAAACTAAATAGTATAGATTATATTAGTGATAATATATTAGTAACTATTAATTTACCTACAGTAAGCCGACTGAAAACTAGTTTAAGTAAATCATAAAATATTTTTTGAATTATGCAAATACTCTAGTTCATAAATTATAGAGTCGTAATTTATATAGTTATATACTATCTTGAAATAATAATTAGTTGACTTCTTATTATCTTCTTCAAGATCATAAATATTACATATAATTATTATTGAATTTTGCAGCAATAGATATAACTGATATTAACTACAGTAATATTTGGACAAATTCATGTTCTGTGTATTATATTATGATACAAATGCTTTTAGTATGCTAGTTGTATATAATATGAGTGTTCTTAATTTCGACTCTGGATTGGATGGATATGGAGTGAAATTAAAAAGTGAACTATATACAACCTCTCACTAGTACATATATCATAATGGCTTTGCTCTATATTCTATTTAAATTTTATGAAAACCATTTATGGTCCTTTAAAGATTAATACTAAAAGAAAATATAACATGAAATATATCCCACTTTCACTAAAATCAAAATTTAACTCAACTTAATAAGCGATAACTATTTAAGCTGAGGAAATTGGTTGCGTAATAAAAAACATCACTAATATAGCATATATTTCAAATTTGATAAATATATATATATATATATTCATTTCACTTCCTCGAGACGGCACAAACAGACTTCATTAAGACTTTCGAAAGCAAAACATAAGCTCTCGCACGCCAGTGTTTCCACTTTCAAAACGGGCTCAACCCGTCATTTATGCCCACTCAGTAAAGACCCAGCAGGGCCCTCACTGAGTATTTCAAATTTGATAAATATATATATATATATATATATATATCACTAATTCAACATTATAATTTATTAAACATATTGCTTTTTTGATAAAATTATACTAATTGTAATCTTTTAAAACCATAGTAAAAAACTAATTAAACTACACACATACGTAATATTATTAATATTATGTATTAATATTATGTATTAATTTAAATAGAATGTAATATAATAATATAAATAAATTTATCACACAGTAAATTAGTATTAATTATTATGATCTGTATTATTTTTCCTTTCTAAGCAAACTCCATTAGCCCGAAAAAGCTAACGGAGATTCTGTGAGGAGGTTTGACGTGTGATAACGCCACGCAAGATATTTGGTTAGAGAGGAATGCTGCTGTTTTCTTATTGATCATTGTTTAGAAAGGAAATGAAATATGATGGCGATTGCAAGGTTGAGTACTCCAACTAACATTATATATGAAAACTAACTAAATTACTCGCACATCAAAATTTTCGCCATGAAATATGATCATCAGAGAAAGTAAATTCGATATAAAGAAGCAACGAAGATATTGGGATAATCTTCCAGGCAATATCAGAACTCAATCCGTTTGAAAATATTAGTTATGTTACGAAATAGTATCCAACACCGCCAACTGAGTTAAATAGTATAGAAGAATTCTAATAATAATTATTTAAATGCATTGATAATCGATGGTATGACTATTTGGTCAAATTAATGTAAACAAGGTTTAATGACGAAATTTAATTTGAAGTGCTGCTGAATAGCTCTGACTAATACATTTCAGATTATTTTGGAATTAAAGATATTATGGCCCAAGCAATTGTATATAAATACTTTCACATATACAATGTACTAAGTCACCCAGAATCCGAGTCATTTCCACTTGAAATAACTTCTTTTGATTCTAAAAGTATTAGTTTGATGGTTGGTGATGAAGTAATACCTTACAGAGGTTGGAGAGTGCATTGGAATACGGTTACCGATTTTGTAAAGTGTCATCTTCAAGGACATGCGTACTAAAGTTTGGATGTGTTATGGATATTGGGAGGACCTAAGTCTGGTAAAACCGCAACTATGTATCTCGTATCCATGTTTATGACCTATTTTGTAAGATATCTGCATCCTTAATGCCCAAGGCCTGATTTTTGTCAAAACATAACAAGAATAATATCTTTGGATTGCGTGAAATGTCCCAAGATCAAAGGTTGTGGTAAGAAAGTTTTACTTTTGAAAAGGATGCAGTGGATTTATAGTGAAATTTCAAAACATATTGATTAAAGAACCGATATTAAACAAAAAATAGAAACATCCTCCGATGCGTATTTGGTGATTGAGACAATAAAAAACATGCTAGAAAAAGCTCAGTGTTATTATGTTATAAGTTGGGATGAGATCTAATGTTTAGTGGTTGATTTGAGTTTAATTGACTAACAAGCGTTTGGTAATTTTTTCAAGGTAATCATGATCGTTATAACTGCTCCCTGTTAACACATTGTAGCAGGATCTTCAAGTGAAGTGCTGCTGACAATACTCAAACAAGTTCCGCAAAATGGAAGAAGTCTGATGATGTGCTCGCATGCCGTTTTGACAGCGTGTGAAGACACGGACGAAAACATGTAATTGTTGATATAACATCTTGATGAGAATTGCAACGTTAAAGCTGTTTTGCAGCTGTTTAGAAACGTGCAGCTCGAACACAATTTGAACTTCGCGTGCGCGGATCTGCACCAAGTTTTGAAACATCTCGATCTTAACAAACCACAGAAAGCCACAATGCAAGCTGCTGCCATCAAGCTGGTTCAAGCCAGAAGTAAGGCAGTTAGACCCTGGATCGACTAAGCGTTATAAACACTTGTCGAGAGTGAAAATAGCAAAGACTACAAATTATAACATCTAAACGAGATCAACTTAGAATTCTTAAAATTCATGGTGGGAAGTAATCACTTTGCCGGCTCGTCAGAAAGTTTGATCTGCACGAAAATACGCAATCACAACGGCGACACGAAGCTACATCTCAGAGACAGCACTCTGAAAACTGCAATGCAGGAGATGGTCTTCGACAATCAAATAACAGACAAAAAGGTCAGAGCTAGCGTCATCTTTTCGATACTCAGCGATTGCCAATATTGCATCACGAAGTGCAAAGAGATGGGAGTGAAAGAGTTCACCGAAATCGACAGCTTGTGGAGCTAGATGGTAACTCAGAAACCAGTTAACAAACAGTAAATAGCTCAACTCGTTTTTCAAAGCACTTCTAAAATATTGCAGCACTCAATTAAATAGTCGGACAAAAAGAACAACTCAAAAGCTCAGTAGTTGAAGATGTAAGAGCTGAAAGCCGAATTGTTCGAACTTGAGAAAAGTGAACCCATCAAAGTGAACGATATTGCTTATCAAAGTCAAGCCGTTGAAACTTGGTAAGATGCACTTGCAGCTATAGAAATGTTATCTGATTACGGAAGTAGCATTCATACATCCGAAAAAGGTGATGCGATCTGGTTATTACAATCTCTGTGGGAAGGGTCTGCGTTTGCACAAATTAACATATTTTTGAAAGAGTTGATGCTTATGTGTAACAAATCAATATTTAAAGCTATAAATAAAAAGATCAGTTATGAACAAGGGGCGATTAATATCACATTTACAGTTCCGTCTAAAATTCGATCTAAGAAAGTATCACAATGCTAAAACAAACGTAAAGTTAAAGAAAGTTTGAATAATGTTAATATTGTTGTGGAAGGAGATGGAAATAACATAAATTTAATTATTTGAAAATTGGTTGAATTTAAATCCAGTATAAAACGAGAATTAAAAGTGAAAAGTGACTTAAAATAAGTATATTATTATACTATCGTTTTAAATAAATAATCTCAGCAGCACCCCGACGACTTCTGCATGACCTCCGTCTGCTCTTTCTCCGCCCACTTGATATCGTACACTCTCCCCACTCCATATCCGACCTTTGCGGAGCATTCTACGTACATATCTATTCCGGAGCTCTTTATGAATTCCTGAACCACTCCAGCGCTTATGTTCCTCTTTTGATCTGCTTTGTTTCCGATGAGAATTATGCGCGCGTTCTGGTTGTTTTCGCGGGCGAACCTTAACCACTCCTTAAGGTTTTGCAAACTCTTTACGTCGTCGTGGGCGAAAACGAGGAGGATGACGTCCGCCGTTCGCACGTACTGGGTCGAAATGGACCTGAACCGCTCCATTCCGGCTGTGTCCTATATATTAAGGTCTACGTTTATCCTCTGGCCGGCTTCGGTGGCGGCTTAAAACTGAACGTAGTGGTTCTCAATTGAAATAGTTGACTGACAGTGGGGCTCTTTTTCGTAGCCGGTCAAGCGCTTACAGATGCAGGATTTACCGGTTCCAGAATCGCCTAGAATTACCAGCTTGTACTTGAAGGTCTTCAACTTTGGGTCAATTGGAGTGAAACGGATGGGCTAGAATTGGAGTTGGGGAGTTTCAGGCTGTTCGTCGGTGTATTGCGTAACTTGCTCCTCAGTGGACTATACGTCATTAACATCAACTTTATTTATTAGAGGAGTGTCCTCTGTGTGTGTTTATGCTTGCGGTTTGTCAAGAGAGTCAGTGTTGGACTCTACAATTTTCTGCACTTATTCGAGTTGATTTTGATGCTCGTTATCTAAAACTGGAAGTAGTTCCTGATAATCGTCTTGAGTGTTGAACTTAGACTCAGCTAAAGACTTGCACCTCTCAAGCGAACCTAGAGGCATGAACTCAAGTGGCTTCTGCAGCTCCTCTGGTACTTGTAACTCAACGGAGTTCACCAATTTTAACGACTCAGAGCCGTGAAGCATCATCTTGTCCTTTTTACTAAGCGAACAAAGATTAGTATGTCGCTCAACCACTAGCATTACTGTATTTACGGCAGTTACAGTTTAAATCGACGCCCTTTACTAAACCACATCTTGTGGAACAAATAACTAGCTCTCATCAACTTTAAGTTTTAATAAAAAGTTACGAACCTAACTCAAATTGGATAAATAGTGAAATGGATGTTAAACATACGAAATTTTAATTGCATCTGGACTTATTTTATTACAAATTTAAGCTAAATACACACCAGATTTTATAATATCCATGTAAGACAATGAATTATCTATTTCTGGAAATATTTGCGATATTAAATGCTTACATATTTCTGATTCAATCATAACCTATTCTGTTCTTTTCTTAATTCTGTCAGCTGTCTTACTTCTTTTAATCTCAGTCATTTATGAAGTGGTAAATTGTGAGTTAAATAATTATAGATTGAACTGTTGATTATGTAGTTGATATAAAAGAGTTGATTGATTTCATGTAAAGTAAACTAAATTTGTTATCTTAGTTATTGTTATCTTAGTGTTATCATTATAGTATTATGAGTCTTCCTTTTATTAATTTATGACTCAAGAGTGAGCCATTAAAAGAGTGACGCCGTTATATATATGACTCATAAATATATCGGCTCACTCTTTTGGTACATCTCAAAAACATCCACTCAATAATCAATTACTTCAATCACAAGAAACATTAAAAAATGATGTATTCATTTTAACGCGTTCTTTACTCCTGTACATAAAGGACTCTATATTTTCAGTGTTAATTATTTGAGATGTCATCAAATTATATCAATTCAGAAATGATAGTATTGTTTTATACTTTATCGTGTTATTACTGTGTTATTAATATTTATATAACATTAATGTTAGGTTATTAAATTTTCAGAGATGATGGGTGTGGATAAGATAGTTATAAGATATTACATCTACTGTGTATTTATACTTATTAAGGATATATTCATTGAGGAATAGTATTTAATGTATTCTCTGAATACTCATAAATTATGAGGATTTTGTATAACTCATGTTCATCATATTATGATGAATGCCGATGATGAAACGACTCACTTAAGCAAATCATAATTCTGGAAATATCTTCTTTTACCTCGAATTGAGACACCCACCTAGTTCGGAATACAAACACTTGCTTAACTATCTCTGATTAATTATCGCCACATCAAGATTGGTTTATTGATGAGAAATTAAAAATCACCAAATAAGTTATGATTTTGGCATAATCTCAAAAACAAATTTGTCCAATACTTATCGTTATTATTATGTCATATATGACCAGACAGCCGTATGCGATACTTAAACTTCAAAATTCTATTTTATTTTTCTTTGTAAATCATTAATGTTTTGTTTACTTTTCTGTACTAAGCTTCTATTTATAAAATTAGCGATAGGTTCTGTTATAACAGTTGGACGTCCGCGTTTCAGAGGAGTAAAGAAGTTTTTAGTTACTTCTATTTAGTAAATATATCTTTTGTAAGATCTTAAACTAATTTAGAATATCTCCATCATCTATTCAGCCGTATAACTCTTTAATTAATATAAATCATAAAATAGTTATCTGTCAGCCTTGGTCATAACAGTTCTAGTAATTTTAGGTTTCTGGAATCTCATTTGTTCGGAATTTGGAGTGGAATTAATGCAATTTTTAAAATCTATTATTTATTTTAAATAGAAGTTATACAATAATTTCGATATGTTATAAAATCTTTTCGATATTGTTATAAAATGATCAATAAAAATTCATAATGACCAATAAAAATTTACATCCTCAGCTTGTCCTACCCGCTTCTTTCAATAAATACATTCAGGCTTTAATATATTCCCATTATGTATAAATTTAAATCTAATAATTAACTTCACTTTGGCAGAATATACAATTTCAGTATATATTAACGAGAAATGATATTTTCAGTGCCTTGGGTCTTTACTGAGTGGGCATAAATGACAGGTTGAACCCGTTTTGAAAGTGGAAACACTGGCGTGCGAGAGCCTATGTTTAGCTTTCGAAAGTCTCAATGAAGTCTGTTTGTGCTGTCTCGAGGAAGCAATATATATAAATACGAGAAATGATATTTTCTATATTACACAATCTTCTTAATCCTTCTAAATGATGCTCGCCGTGTACTTAAATTTTTTCTTTTCATGTAAATAAACACTAGTTGATAACATACCGCTTCCACTTCTTGTACAAAATTAATTTCTAGTCGTTTAATACTACTAAGTATTTCGAGTCTTAAAAATTTTTAGTTTTGAATAAGCTTTAGTAAAGCTTTAGTTGAAATATCTTTTTTTAATGTGCATGAGATTAAGTAAGGATAGTATATTCTATTCAAGTAATATGCACCATTATTTCTAACGACTAAAACAACAACAATAATGTAGATACTATGAGTATTATAATATTATTATTTAAAATGAAATCATTACACCAGATTTGGCATTTATACATCTTGTTTTTCATCCATCTATTACATTTGTTATTAATAGATTGGTTACGAAACGAAAACGCCTACTTGGCCGTTTTGCAAAGTCACTTATTGCCCTTATGGGACTACAACCGAGACGTTCTGGTTCAGTTGGTTTTGAGCGGGAATGATGGCAGTGCCAACTTATACTTAAACACTTTATTCATTTTTGTCTCTTTAACCGTAACAGCAGCAGAAATATATTAAAGCGAATATTATTGGTTCACAAAGCGGAAGTATCAAAAACCACCAAAACAGGGAGTACTGAGACTTCGCCTTGCAAATATATTCTATTTGATTCTAATTATTAGACACTATCTAGCAAATACCAATGCAATTAGCAAAGCAAGCGTCATAATCAATGTATGCCATTTGAAGTGGTTAAAGTTTTTTGAAGTAATCTATGATGTATAACAATATCACAACACTATATTCATAATATTATTATTATCCAATAATCTACACTACACTCACATACTACAACTATGATGATTATGGTAAATAATAAAATCAGTTAGAATTAGAAAGTTTTGATGTAAAATAATAACAATTCGCTCAAGTTTTTATCATTAAAATCTAGATTTATAATTTTAACGTTTTTATGTTAAATTTTTGTTAGGCTATTTAACTATAGTTAAATAGCCAACACAATAACAATTCCCCTACCAAAATATTACTATTATCAACAAAAAGTAAAAATTAGATCTCCAGAACAAACTTCATTATTTCTGAAGAACTAACAGAAATTCTGTGAGGAGGTGTGATATTGTACGAGATATTTGGCAAGAGAGGAATGCTGTTGGTTTCTTATTGATCATTGGTTAGAAAGGAAAGGTGATCAGAGAAAAAGGGTGACCAATATAAACGTAATTTACTGTGTGATGTCTTTCTTTTCACTTAATGACAATCGTGTTGTAAAAATGTTCTGTATTTTGCATTTCTATAAACAACTCATAAACCCATTCACTAATCAACTTTAAATATATAAATAACCGTTTCCACCCCAATGAACAACTATTACTCCGTTTACTTCGGAACGAAAACGGCCGTTGCCGCCCACAACCCACTCAAATAAGAGAGCCTAAAAATGCGCCTCCCGACGCAAAAGCTCCCGAATTTGAACCCGAAAACGCATTTTCACGTCAAAGCGGAACTTCCAAACGTTCTCGAGCACAGGCGCACGTGCAGCATCGCCATGCGAAACGGCGATTTTCCAGTCACATTCTATCAAGGAGCGCTCAAAAAGAAATACGACACGCTGGAGCTGCAGGCACCAGACACAAAAGAGGAAATACACAGGAACGCACAAGTCATTCTCAGCAACGTCCCGATAAAACGCAAAACCAAGATTGAAAAGACAAATGTTATGCAACCAAGACGCACAAAACTCACCAACTCAATCGCAGACACCGAAGAATACGAAAAACTGAAAGAAAGACTCAGAATCGAAGCAGCGATCCAAGAAAAGGACGAAAAACTCGAACGCAAATTCTACATGATCAACGGAAAACAACTCAAATGGTGAATCTGATTAGATTCATTCTGTTTGAATTTTCTGATTCCCTTTTTAAATATTTGTTTAGATAAATGACTAACTGATGAATATTGATCAATAAATTTGCACAATTTCACTCCACTGAATGAATAGTTTGATAATAAATAATATATATAATCGCACACCCACCCGTTAATTTAAAGATTGCTTACCACAATAAGTAAGAAAAACTAGCCATGAATTATCATCTTCAAAATAACTGTGTAAATTACCATAATTAAAACAAAATACAAACATTACTATTAATACTGCAGGAAACACTTTAAACAGCAATGAATTGATTTATAACACAGAAAATTTTATAGGAAGCAAAATTGTTAGTATTAAAATGAAATAAATGTCAAGTCCAACTCGTTTATAATGATAAGTCAAAGAAATGTATAGAAATGTTCTAAATAATAGATAAGCAACTAATAATGTTGATCAATTAACACAATGTCTTTAAACAAGATATATCATTTCAAAACAAGATATCTTGAGAAACTAACAAAGAATGAAATATAATTTGAAATTTTTATCAATCTAAGCCGTTTCTTGTATTTTAGTCTTTACAACCAAATAATTATTTGGGTTTTGCGGAAATAACCTTATAATAAACGAAATACAAAGTTCATCATCAAAAGAAAATGAAATATGAAAATATTTTATTATCAGTTATATAAATACAATTCCAGCTTGATTGGTTATATTTTCAATCCACAAAATGAGTTAATATGAAAAGCAATACAAACTATTAACAGAAAATGCTGTGATGGCGTAATCTGAAAATGTGTTTAACAAAACCTTCCACAAGATGTTGAAAGCTTCTGTTGATGTGTAAAATAACAAAGTAAATATTGATCAAGAAACCATTCTTGGTACTTTTGTTTAAACGCTTGATATATTGTTTGTAATATCGCAAACTTTGGAGAAAAATCTTTCTGGGCAGATAAAGCAGCTTACTGCTGATTTCACTGAAGCTGTAAAGCAATCATCGCTGTTGTAGTGCGATATAATTGATTTGTGTCGTGTTTTCAACATTGAAAAGTCTAAATCCGGCAATTGTGCAGAGGAGTTGTAACAGTTGCGCTGTGTGTTCGAGTAAATGCAGAAGAAGTTCGAATTGGTTGACGAGGCAAAAATAACGAAGGTTTATTAAGAGAGCGAGGCTTTAAAATTATCAAACGCTTCATTATCAAATCAACTAAAAGAATTACAAACCACTTTAGACCTTCAAATGCGCTCGTACGAAGTCCTTAAGAAGGAGCGCATGGACCAGGTCTTCGGCCTTGAAACACTAATCCAGTCCCTTAAGTTAGATTCCGATTCGCAGTAAAAGCAAATCCAGGAATAAACTGATTTGAATAATTCACTCCAAACTTAAATAAATGAGAAAAACGACCTCCTAAGTAAATAAAACGCTGAAACGGAAGAACTACGCGAAATCCTCAAAGGAGCTCAAGAACTAATTACTAACGAACAAAACCAAAAACAACTTGAACTGGAAGAGTCACAAACACAACAAGAACACCTCAAGGACCAAATCCTGAACCTCCAAAATAGTGTGGATTCGCTCACATTAACGCAAACGAATCTGGAAGAACAGATTCAATCATTATTAAAGAAGAATTAAGAGCTGGAGGAAACAAAAATCGGACAATTCTCAGCAAATCAGGATTTGACCACCCGTTTAACTCAATTACTTTTTTAATAACAAGAACTGGAAGGAAACCTGTGCAAAGTCAGCGAACAAAATGTTAGACTCACCACTTAAAACGAAACACTCAACTAAAAGAAGAAAGAAGTGGAAGCAAAAGTTGCTCAACTGGAAGAACAAACGAAATAACTACAAGAATATCTGCAATAACAACAAGAAATAAACAAAAAACTCGAAGAAACACCAGATGAAACACAAAAACAAATTCACATTTTACAAGAACAAAATAAACAACTCAGCTAACAGAACGAAGACCAAAAAATTGAAATACAACTCCAAAAACAACAAATCACAACTCTATTCCAAAACTACACACCTCCAGTTGCCCAACCAGCTGAACAATAAATCCAATCACCACAAATATCCAAAAATATAGGAGATTTCATGAAAGCATTCAAGAAAGCAGTATAGTGAAGCATTATTTTGATTTCATTGCATTTCCTCCGAGCTGTTTATCTTATGTAACACTTTTCCATTCAAATGCTCCCAACTCGTAATGATTCTCTGGATTTTAAAAGCCTTTTAATTAACTATCATTTAATTTTCGGTGGTTTTAATTATTTATGACTTTAAATCTATGCTATTACTCCTCTTTGTTGTAACATTTTATAATTATGAATGCTTTGCGACAGGAGTCGGCTTGGGCTCTAAAGAACTTAAAGATTGATATTTTTTCAATGGAGATTACTATTAAGTCTCCTGTTCTATACCTTTGTAAATATCTTTGCTAAGAGAATTATTGCTTAAATTGCTTATTTACATCAAGATCTTTTATTTATTTGAACAGATATTCTTGCGTTAGAATTTTATCTCAATAGCCTTGAATTTCTTCCCTAAATATGGTAGCGGGGTTAAATGATTCAAATAAATTTATTGCATAATTGAAGTGAATAACTAACTTATTTAAATATATTATAAGTAATTCTATTATTCCACATCACACTATTAGTATTTGTTTAATAACTCTATATTGATCACGAATTATTTTAATTTGTATATATTTTTCTGATTTATAAATAATACTTATAACTAATTCATACCAAAATCCAAGAAAGATATACCTGATTATTACGCAAAACGTTAACTATCGTATTTCTGGAAGGTTTATACAATATTCGTGATTTGTGAATGTTTTAGCAACTCTTATAGAAGGACTCAATATTATTATAATGTAATACATAAGTATAATGTAATTATATCTTAATTATAAAAATTATTTCATTCAGTTTAGATTAGTTTTATTGTACTAAAAATCAATAAAATATATTATTGTGTATAATCCACTTCATAGAATGTCTCATCTTGGTAGCACTACAATTATTCGTAATCAAAATAAATTACTTTAAGCAGAAGAAGAGAGTGAGCTTGCAAAAAGAATGTTATTGTCCAAGTTTCCAGACCAAAGTCCAGACCAGTCTCTGCACGAAATGATAAAAAGCGGCGTGCTTTTGGCCAAGTTGTGCAACATGTTGAGTTCGAAGCAGATTATCATCCAGGAAAAGAACCACAACATGTATCACCTCGAGAACTTGGCGCAGGTGAAGCGACGCCTGCTGGAGTTCGGGCTCAAAGAAACTCAGATCTTCGATCCATAAGACTTACTGAAGCCAGAGCCGAAGTACGCGCTGCACTTGGTCTCGCTGCTGATATTCGCGATAGAGGCGAAGACGCACATCTTTAACCTTTCCGCTGAAGACGTCGAGGCCCTGGAGTGTATCGACAACAACTCCACGATCAACCTGCTAATCGAGGCAATCGAGCCTTTCCAGGACAACGACTCGCTGAATCCTTTCACCACGCAACAGAACGCACTTCTCTCCGCGGATTCCACCCAGTTCGTCGCAACCGAGCCGCTTTAGCTCATTGCTCAGCCAGTAGTCACAAAACCACTTCCATAATATAAGAGCCCCGATTTAATTCAAACTTTGCCATATGTTCACCCAATTCGTCTTCCGTCTCCTTCAGTTGAGATTCCAACAGTTCGATATAAGCTCGTTCTTATAGGCGATTCTTCAACCGGAAAATCTTCCATATGCAGGCGTTTGATGAATCAAGGCATTGATAAAATTAGTGCTACTGTTAACCTTGAATAACATAACCTCAAATTCAGTGCAAAAACTGAAACTGGAAAATTAATCAACGTTGATCTAGTTATTCAGGATACAGCAGGTATGGAACGTTTTAGATCAATATCGCAGCAGTATGTTAGGAATGCAGATGTTATTCTCTTGGTTTACTCAGTGAATGAGTTATAAACCATTTCTGGAGCCAAATAATGGTTCTAGTTTATTAAAAATAACAATGAAAAAGCTTAAGTTATAGCAGTTGGAAATAAATCCGAAATTGAAACAAAAATAAGCTAAAAATAAGTTGAGGAAATAGGTGCTGATAAATATATGCAATGTTCGGCGTTGACTGGTGATGGAATCGCAGAACTGCTCCAATTAGAATGGAAAGACAAAGAAGAAACGGACCAAGTTATGGAAATGTCAACATAAGCTAAAGAAAAGAAAGGCTGTTGCTTGTAGTGATCAAGTTTATCTTTGTGTATTCAAATTATATTAATGGCAAAGCTTGTATGTGTTATAACTAAGAATTTTTGAACAGTTTAATGGCAACCACATATCTCATACCATATATCTCATCAATTTTTAGATAAATTTTCATTCTTAAAATATTTATTTCTATTTATAACTAATATTTATTTAATACAAATAATAAAAATGATCTAAATATGTTCACTTCATATGTCTCATCTTGGAAGTACAACTATAACAAGAAGAGTAACTTAAGAATTAAAATAAAGCGAGGAATGTGATATTGCAAGAATTATGTTATTGTCCAAGTTTCCAGACCAAAGTCCAGACCAGTCTCTGCACGAAATGATAAAAAGCGGCGTGCTTTTGGCCAAGTTGTGCAACATGTTGAGTTCGAAGCAGATTATCATCCAGGAAAAGAACCACAACATGTATCACCTCGAGAACTTGGCGCAGGTGAAGCGACGCCTGCTGGAGTTCGGGCTCAAAGAAACTCAGATCTTCGATCCATAAGACTTACTGAAGCCAGAGCCGAAGTACGCGCTGCACTTGGTCTCGCTGCTGATATTCGCGATAGAGGCGAAGACGCACATCTTTAACCTTTCCGCTGAAGACGTCGAGGCCCTGGAGTGTATCGACAACAACTCCACGATCAACCTGCTAATCGAGGCAATCGAGCCTTTCCAGGACAACGACTCGCTGAATCCTTTCACCACGCAACAGAACGCACTTCTCTCCGCGGATTCCACCCAGTTCGTCGCTTCCGAGCCGATAATTGCGCAACATATAACCGCTGATCAAATTCAAGAATAAAATGATGTTGAATAATTCGTGAATTATCATGAGCTTATTGAAAGTGAACAAAAATATGAATAGCAAGAATATCAACAAGAATAATAAAAGCAAGAAGAAATACCAGAACAACAAGTGATAGAAGAAGAATAACAATATCAAGAATAGGAACCACAAAAAGATGTCCAACCATAAATAGAAATTGAATAATATAAAGAAGAAATTTCACAGAATGAACAAGTAGACAAGCCACAACAAGAAGTAGAAGTAAAACAAGAAGAAATATCCTAAATACAACAAATAACAGAACCAGATTAAATAGAACACAAAAACGAACAAGAAATCATTTAACAACAAGAATAACCACCCAGTTAGGTAACCTAACATGATTAACTTCATGAATTACACCAAGAACAACAGCCTCAGCCCATAATACCAGTTTCCCTCACACCACCCCAGATCCCAACCATCAAGCACAAATTGGTGCTCATTGGCGACTCCTCAACCGGTAAATCAACAATTTGCAAACGCCTTCTGAACCAATCATTCGATAAAATTCAACCCACTCTAAATTTAGAGTAAAATCACGTCACGTTCACCTCAAAGAACAAACAAGGACAACTAATAAATGTTGACCTCATAATTAATGACACGGCTGGAATGGAGCGTTTTAAGTCCATTTCTCAGTAATACGTGAGAAATGCGGACACTGTTCTCCTCGTTTACTCAGTAAATGAGCGCGAATCGTATTTTGGAGCCAAAAAGTGGCTCCAATTCATCAGGGAGAACTCACAAGCTGAAATTATAGCCGTAGGAAACATGGCAGACCTTGAAAGTAAAATAAGTATAGAGGAGGTATTAGAGCTGAAAGCGGATAAGTACATGCAGTGCTCGGCGCTAACTGGGACCGGGATACACGAGCTGATGCAAATAGAGTGGGAGGAGAAGAAAGAAACACTTACGTAAGAAGAAATCGTTGAAGTGTGTCTGGAACCGAAATAAAAGAAAGGATGCTGTAAGTGATTACGAAAAAATTATAAACTTACTGATATTAAGATATAAATTGGAATTACTTTATCCGTGTAATTTAACTAAAAATCGACTTCTAACTTAAATTATTTAAGAAATAGTAAGTAAATAATAAGAAAGACATCACACCGTAAATTACGTCTATACTGGTCACCCTTTTTCTCTGATCATCACATTTCCTTTCTAAACCAATGATCCCTAATAATGAACGAATAATGAATTGATAAAGTTATCTAGTTTCGGATTCATGATATATTTTTGGTGACAAAATAATATTATTATAAAAACTAATATTGATTTAAATGAAATTCACCTGATACTAGTAAAAGCACTATTTTCGAATCTTTCCTGATCTAACCAACAAAAACAAACTATTATTAAAGTTGTTATTATACTCAACGATAAGGCCAAGAAGAGAACACCGAATTCTATCATTCCTGAAAAATAAAAAGAAGTTGAAATATATTCTGCGGTTGGTACAACCATACAATTAGATTAGACTAGGAGATTTTGTTTATATGGTGTCGTTTTCACAAATTTTATGATTTCACCTGTATATTTCATAGGTAAATTTGTACAAGCTGTTTCACTAATATTAAAATAATAACATGTGTATTCAACATCATTTTCTTTCAAATAATATAATGCTTAACAGTGTTTTTCATTTCTGAGAATTTTGTAATCGAAGTCAGTTTATTTGTACAATAAATCCATACTAGCTAATTCAATTTTTTGTGTTGCGTCTTAGCTAGCTAGATATAATGGAGAGGATGTTTCAATACACTCAAGCGATACAAGTAATGATAAAATGATGATGATTGGAGCCGATATTAGTAAATAGTGCTTTATTTTCATTATTGTGGTGGGAAAATGATGATTTCATACATAAAAGTTTGATTGGGTTCTATTTATTTCCGCTTCAACTTAATGTCTTGGTAATCCTAATTGCACAGTGCAACTATACTAAGAAAAGAACGATAATAATCAGAGTTAGAGCAAGAAAAACAAATTGCTAAAAAATGTTTGAAATAAATATTTCCGGAAATTAACATGGATCAAAGTTTCATTGATTTGGTAAAATCTGGGGTATTACTTGGAAACTTGTGTAACAAAATACAGCCAAATGTGATAAAGATTTCGCAAACAGCCTAGACGTTCCATTATTTGGACAATTTATCACAGTGTCGTAAGTTTTTGATAAGTCTTGGTTTCGATGAGAATAGTCTCTTTGATCCACAAGATCTTACAAGCGACGTTGCTTCTACCTTTTGTCAGCACGATTTGTGTTTGATCATCTTCGTAATAGCCCAGAACACAAATCTATTCAAATTATCAACTGAGGAGTTGCACGAGCTCAACGACGTCCAGAGCGAGATAGCCAGTGTACACTTCAAGGCTCCTAAACCAGTGCCAGCACCCGCTCCAGCCATTGATGACTGGCTCGGTGACATGTTCTCTCCATCCACTCAAGTTAGCCCTCCAAAGCAAAAAGCCGTCACGAGCCCAATGACCGATTTTGACCCCTTCGCCGATTTTATGGACGTGAAACCAATCAAATCGCCCTCACTAAACCTACCATCACAACCAGTAGCAGCCTTCGACCCCTTCGACGACCTCCTCGGAGCTCCCATTAAATCACCCTCTTTGAACACCACTCAGACAATTCCGGCCTAGAATAATAACGATTTCGATCCCTTCGGTGACATGTTCGCCAGTGCTCCCCCAGCTCAAATTCAGAATCTGTTCCAAGAACCGGCTCCAGTTTTTGTTCCCAAGAAGGAAATTGACATTGATTAGTTGGCTGAGGAAATGAAGGCAGAAAAGCAAAAACTGCTTGAGGAATAAGAAAAGGAACGAATCGCTGCCGAGTAAGCTGAACAACAAAGACTCGCTGCCGAGTAAGAACAACAAAGAATCGCTGCTGAGTAAGAACAACAAAGAATCGCTGCTGAGTAAGAACAACAAAGACTCGCTGCTGAGTAAGAACAACAAAGAATCGCTGCTGAGTAAGCTGAACAACAAAGACTCGCTGCTGAGTAAGAACAACAAAGAATTGCTGCTGAGTAAGCTGAACAACAAAGAATCGCTGCTGAGTAAGCTGAACAACAAAGAATCGCTGCTGAGTAAGAACAACAAAGAATTGCTGCTGAGTAAGCTGAACAACAAAGACTCGCTGCCGAGTAAGAACAACAAAGAATCGCTGCTGAGTAAGCTGAACAACAAAGAATCGCTGCTGAGTAAGAACAACAAAGAATCGCTGCTGAGTAAGCTGAACAACAAAGACTCGCTGCTGAGTAAGAACAACAAAGAATTGCTGCTGAGTAAGCTGAACAACAAAGAATCGCTGCTGAGTAAGCTGAACAACAAAGAATTGCTGCTGAGTAAGCTGAACAACAAAGACTCGCTGCCGAGTAAGAACAACAAAGAATCGCTGCTGAGTAAGCTGAACAACAAAGACTCGCTGCTGAGTAAGAACAACAAAGAATTGCTGCTGAGTAAGCTGAACAACAAAGAATCGCTGCTGAGTAAGAACAACAAAGAATCGCTGCTGAGTAAGCTGAACAACAAAGACTCGCTGCTGGTAAAGAACAACAAAGAATTGCTGCTGAGTAAGCTGAACAACAAAGTCGCTGCTGAGTAGCTGAACAACAAAGAATTGCCTGAGTAAGAACAACAAAGAATTGCTGCTGAGTAAGCTGAACAACAAAGAATCGCTGCTGAGTAAGAACAACAAAGAATCGCTGCTGAGTAAGCTGAACAACAAAGAATCGCTGCTGAGTAAGAACAACAAAGACTCGCTGCTGAGTAAGAACAACAAAGACTCGCTGCCGAGTAAGAACAACAAAGAATCGCTGCTGAGTAGAAGCTGAACAACAAAATCGCTGCTGAGTAAGAACAACAAAGAGACTCGCTGCCGAGTAAGAACAACAAAGACTCGCTGCCGAGTAAGAACAACAAAGAATCGCTGCTGAGTAAGAACAACAAAGAATCGCTGCTGAGTAAGAACAACAAAGAATCGCTGCTGAGTAAGCTGAACAACAAAGAATCGCTGCTGAGTAAGAACAACAAAGACTCGCTGCCGAGTAAGAACAACAAAGACTCGCTGCCGAGTAAGAACAACAAAGAATCGCTGCTGAGTAAGAACAACAAAGACTCGCTGCCGAGTAAGAACAACAAAGACTCGCTGCCGAGTAAGAACAACAAAGAATCGCTGCTGAGTAAGAACAACAACGACTCGCTGCCGAGTAAGAACAACAAAGAATCGCTGCTGAGTAAGCTGAACAACAAAGAATCGCTGCTGAGTAAGAACAACAAAGACTCGCTGCCGAGTAAGAACAACAAAGACTCGCTGCTGAGTAAGAACAACAAAGAATCGCTGCTGAGTAAGAACAACAAAGAATCGCTGCTGAGTAAGCTGAACAACAAAGAATCGCTGCTGAACAAGCTGAAAAGGAACGCGCTGCCGCTAAGTTCGCCGAAGACAACAAGCAAATGCAATCCCAGCCAATGTGGTAGTCTTCTCCATCCAAGAAGGAAATCGCCGAGGAAGAGTGGCCTGCGTTCGAGGCCGTGAATCCGCTTCAAGTCTCAGTCGTGAACATGCCACTTTCTCAGTCCCAGAACATAACTCAAAATTCTCCCTCTCAGAACACCTACATGTTCGAGCAAAAACCAGAGCAAGTTCAGCCCATTCTACCTCCGACGCCCTCAAAACCAGCCGTTCTCCACTATCAACCGCTCACTTTGAACCCACTTCAGCCAAAGCTTCCACTAGTGAAGTACAAACTGGTTCTACTTGGTGATTCCGGCTCAGGTAAATCGTCCATTTGCCACCGTCTTCTCGGTCACAGCTCGGAACCGGACACTGTCGCTACCATCTCAGTTGAGAACTACTTCATAAAGTTCTCAGCCAAAACAGAAACCCAGAAGGAAATCAACATCGACCTGAACATCCAAGACACAGCAGGCATGGAGAAGTACAAGTCGATGTCCACCTCTTATGTGAGACAAGCGGACATCATCCTCATCGTATTCGGATTAAATAACAAAGAAAGCTTCAACAACGTGCAAAAGTGGTTCGACTTCGCACAGACACACAACCCAGGTGCAAGTGTATTGCTGATCGGCAACAAATGCGATACCGAACGCGCAATCAGCGTGGACCAAGTGCAAAGCAAAGTCCAAATGCTCGGATTCCAAAGATACATCGAATGTTCTGCTAAAGCTGGATATGGAGTCGGAAGAATCTACGAAATGAAATTCCCAGACAAACACGCACTCACTGAATCAAAATAAGTATCTACAGCTTTGATATCTTCTGTTGAAATTAAAAAAGAAGGATGTTGTTGATTTGAGTAGATTTATGATTAAATAACTATAGAATATAAACATTATCATTTCAAGTTCAAAATCAACTAGCTTTAGCAAACCAATACGTACATTCATCACCAACACACACTCTAGATCTTTAATCATGAGCAAAAGAGTAACCTTTATTTTAAATTTCTACCGTATTACTCGTTATGTTGTCTCTTAAATCATATATTTAGTTTTATATACTGGCAAGCACACTATCAATTTACGCTTTAGGATAATAGTCGACAGTATTCGCTTTTGAGTTAAATAACGTATTTATTTGTTGTTATAGATTATTAATGTTTGTATTTTAGTCGGTTTTAAACGTATTTAACGTTGACTAAACATTAGATACATATTAATACAGACTTAAATTCGCATAGTTCAGTTACTCTTATAAGTCGTAAGTCTTAGCATATATTGTGTTATTGACAATATTTAGTAAACTTGATAGGTCAGAAATATTTCTTATAATATTTATATTTTGAGTTTCTGATTCACTATTATAACTAAGTTAATATAACATAAACTAATTTAATGAATTGTTTATATATGAAATGTTGGATTGCATTGTTTACATATTTGTTGCAACAGTTGTTATCTTTTACTATGTAACTATACTGGTTTCATTTACAATATAATTCAAATTTTCAATTTAGCCTAATAATGAACTATTGAGTAAATTAACTTTATCATCTGTTACAGCTATATTACTAGATAATTTTGTATCTAGACTATTAATGCCTTCTTAGACCAACGAAATATTATTTGCTACATAATTGTTTAATATATTGTAATGACTAGTTTCATATATTTCTAATAATGTGAGATAATTAATAATACCAACACAAAATGAAACATTGAGTATATAACCATATTAACATATACACTAGCTGCCATTAAACATAAAAGGTGCGATACATAATATAGAATTGTTATTGTTTTGTTTGAAACCAAACTCGAGTTTGTCTTAACAAATTCCATACACATAACTAGAATTGACACAAATTTCTTGACATTATTCTGTGAAATTTGTGTTATCTATCATAACTTAAATGTTTGAGGTTCCAATAATTTGTAATATATTAGAACAAAAACTAGAATGTAATATATTAAGAAATGCATATTCAATTATTTATGATATAAGTAATCCATTCTTTTAGTTATCAATATAACTGTATCCAGTTATATTAATTCTAGATAAATTTATATTTATATATTAATTTGAATTTAATACTAATCCAGAAACTTGCGATCCATTGAATCTGAATGATATTTGAGTTTATGATAGATAAATTTAATCTAAAGATTATAGTAAAATCACGGATAGGAGTTTACCAGTCGCGATAAATATTAATTATGATTGATTAATCAAAGCATTACATTAAACACAAATTAATGAGCCTTTGACGATTGAAAATATAATTGTGATATTGAGAATGGAATTATCCAACATTTAATCATTGGTATTAAACCCAAATACAGCAAATACTTCAACATATTTTAATTCAACGTTAATTCTTGATTATTTTATAGATTCCGTATAAATGAACAAATTTGAAGTATATTATGAAAATATCAATTCATCAACTAACATTACAGTGTTTAATTTCTTTTATTTTTGACAGTATTAGTATTGTTAATTATCTGATAACATCATTTTATTACAATATGTGCCAGATTTAGTTTTTAGTTAAATATAGATGAGTATAGAAGACATCATAATTAATATATAATAATTTAATGCAATATAAATATTCACTAAACTTTAATATTTCAAAGATAATTTTTGTGTTCTTCATGCTACATTTAATAAATATAGACTGAAATTAATTTGAAAGTATACTGAAAGCAAGATATATAAGCAAGATATATACTACTCTAATAATACTACAATGTTACTAACTAAAAGAAAGAAATGTATAATGTATTCATCTATAATCGCACATCATACATTGTATAATAATATGCATATTAATCTTTAAAAACCGGTCGGGTTAATTTGGTTTTTATTTTCTATATTTCTAAAAATTTATATATTATTATATTATATAGTAACTCGACAATTCAGTATTTTCCATTTTGTGCCCACTTCTTTGCAGAAAATGAGAAATATAAGACTTGAAGCTTAAAATTATTATATATCTTAAAATTGCTTCTACTAAGCGGATTTAGTACAGGTTACTTATAATAGGAACTGAATACTATTATATCATACCTGTATCATATTAATTTAGTCAAATTCTAATATTTCCATGTATAAAACAATTTGAAGACAGTTAATAATAAAATATGTAACTATATGCAATTAGGATTGTGACAATCTGCTTTCAAAATTATTATTGTTTACTACAGTAGGTAAAGTAAATTTTTCAATTTTGTTCTCAATATAAGTTAGCTGGTACTGGCGATAAAATATTAAAAAAATTAAAAAAATGTCGTAACTATACTATAATAACCCAAAGTTGATTTCAACAAAGAAAATGATTGTAATAATTATGAATACGGAAAAGAAAAAACAACTTGTAAAACTAAGTGATTTTGATCGTAGTTTAGAAACTCCTCTCAAGCATATATACATACCTGATATATATGCATTGATTCTCGTGTTTATTAGTTTTAGATACACCTATGTACGTTAGGCGCGCCTCCGCAACCAAGGCAACCAACGACTCGGGTACAAGCATCCAGGGGCGTAACGCAGCTGCTCCGTGCAAGCCGATCTATACGGGAATCCACCAGTACCGGAATAAACAAGAGGAATATCAACAGATGCCGGGTGAGGTTTTATCAAAATATTCAATATACAATACTTTTAAAATATCAAAGTTGTATAGAATAAATATGTTGACGAAGAAATAAAGATAATTCCAGATGTTCCAAAACAAGTTACGTATATATATGTATATAAATGTAAATCCTCGCTCAACAACAAAATGAACAAATTGTCTTCTAAAGAAAAGCGACTCCAGAAAATTGCAAACAAGATAGATAATTTATGACACTATTCCCAGGTTTAAACCTTGAACAGATAAGAAACAACGCAAACACAATAACACGCAACTCCCCTACTCAAAAGCTGTTATCAACAAAAAGATCTTCAAAACAAACTCCATTAGTCCGAAAGAGCTAACGGAGATTCTGTGAGGAGGTTTGACGTGTGATAACGCCGTGCGAGATATTTGGTTAGAGAGGAATGCTGTTGTTTTCATATTGATTATTGGTTAGAAAGGAAAGGAAATATGATGATCGGAGAAAAAAGGCGACCAGTATAGATGTAATTTACGGTTTGATGACTTCTTTCATATATACGTGTATATCATACCCACTCAACTTTCGTTTATGCTAGTTCAGTCTTCTGTACAGGAACTGTAAATCCACGCTAATGATCATTAGTTTTAGATACACCTATGTACGTTAGGCGCGCCTCCGCAACCAAGGCAACCAACGACTCGGGTACAAGCATCCAGGGGCGTAACGCAGCTGCTCCGTGCAAGCCGATCTATACGGGAATCCACCAGTACCGGAATAAACAAGAGGAATATCAACAGATGCCGGGTGAGGTTTTATCAAAATATTCAATATACAATACTTTTAAAATATCAAAGTTGTATAGAATAAATATGTCGACGAAGAAATAAAGATAATTCCAGATGTTCCAAAACAAGTTACGTATATATATGTATATAAATGTAAATCCTCGCTCAACAACAAAATGAACAAATTGTCTTCTAAAGATAAGCGACTCCAGAAAATTGCAAACAAGATATACAATTTATGACACTATTCTACCCTGGTTTAAGCCTTGAACAAATAAGAAACAACGCAAACACAATAACACGCAACTTCCTTACTCAAAAGCTATTATCAACAAAAAGATCTCCAAAACAAACTCCATTAGCCCGAAAGAGCTAATGGAAATTCTGTGAGGAGGTTTAACGTGTGATAACGCCGTGCGAGATATTTGGTTAGAGAGGATGCGGTTGGTTTCTTATTGATTGGTTAGAAAGGAAGGAAATATGATGATCGGAGAAAAAAGGCGACCAGTATAGACAATAATTTACGGTTTGATGACTTCTTTCATATATACGTGCCCCATATCATACCCACTCAACTTTCGTTTATGCTAGTTCAGTCTTCTGTACAGGAACAGTAAATCCACACTAATGATCATTAGTTTTAGATACACCTATGTACGTTAGGCGCGCCTCACCTTAGGCAACCAACGACTCGGGTACAAGCATCCAGGGGCATGCTGCAGCACTGCTCCGTGCAAACCGATCTATACGGGAATCACAGTACCGGAATAAACAAGAGGAATATCAACAGATGCCGGGTGAGGTTTTATCAAAATATTCAATATACAATACTTTTAAAATATCAAAGTTGTATAGAATAAATATGTTGACGAAGAAATAAAGATAATTCCAGATGTTCCAAAACAGAGATTACGTATATATATGTATATAAATGAAATCCTCGCCCAACAACAAAACGTACAAATTGCCTTCTAAAGAATAGCGACCCCAGAAAATCGCAAACAAGATAGTTAATTTATGACACTATTCCAAGGTTTAAACCTTGAACAAATAAGAAACAACGCTAACACAATAACACGCAACTCCCCTACTCAACCAAATGCTGTTATCAACAAAAAGATCTCCAAAACAAACTCCATTAGCCCGAAAAAGCTAACGGAGATTCTGTGAGGAGGTTTGACGTGTGATAACGCCACGCGAGATATTTGGTTAGAGAGGAATGCTGTTGGTTTCTTATTGATCATCGTTTAGAAAGGAAAGGAAATATGATCATCAGAGAAAAAGGGTGACCAGTATAGACGTAATTTACGTTTGATACTCTTTCATATATCGTTTGTATATCATACCCACTCAACTTTCGTTTATGCTAGTTCAGTCTTCTGATACAGAACTGTAAATCCACCTGCTAATGATCATTGTTTTAATAACCTATGTACGTTTAGGCGCGCCTCCGGCAACCAGGCAACCAACGACCGGGTACAAGCATCCAGGGGCGTAAACCGCAGCTGATCCGTGCAAGCCGATTATACGGGATCCACCCATACCGGAATAAACAAGAGGATATAAACAGATGCCGTGAGGTTTTATCAAAATATTTCAATATACAATTACTTTTTAAAATATCAAAGTTGTATAGAATAAATATGTTGACGAAGAAATAAAGATAATTCCAGATGTTCCAAAACAAGTTACGTATATATATACGTATATAAATGTAAATCCTCGCTCAACAACAAAATGAACAAATTGTCTTCTAAAGAAAAGCGACTCCAGAAAATTGCAAACAAGATAGATAATTTATGACACTATTCCCAGGTTTAAACCTTGAACAGATAAGAAACAACGCAAACACAATAACACGCAACTCCCCTACTCAAAAGCTGTTATCAACAAAAAGATCTTCAAAACAAACTCCATTAGTCCGAAAGAGCTAACGGAGATTCTGTGAGGAGGTTTGACGTGTGATAACGCCGTGCGATATATTTGGTTAGAGAGGAATGCTGTTGTTTTCATATTGATTATTGGTTAGAAAGGAAAGGAAATATGATGATCGGAGAAAAAAGGCGACCAGTATAGACGTAATTTACGGTTTGATGACTTCTTTCATATATACGTGTATATCATACCCACTCAACTTTCGTTTATGCTAGTTCAGTCTTCTGTACAGGAACTGTAAATCCACGCTAATGATCATTAGTTTTAGATACACCTATGTACGTTAGGCGCCTCCGCAACCAGGCAACCAACGACTCGGGTACAAGCATCCCAGGGGGCGTAACGCAGCTTCTTTTTCGTGCAAGCCGATCTATGCAGGGAATCACCAGTACCGGAATAAGAAGCAAGAGGAATATCAACAGATGCCGGGTGAGGTTTTATCAAAATATTCAATATACAATACTTTTAAAAAAAATATCAAAAGTTGTATAGAATAAATATGTTGACGAAAGAAATAAAGATAATTCCAGATGTTCCAAAAACAAGTTACGTATATGTATATAAATGTAAATCCTCGCCCAACAACATAACGTACAAATTGCCTTCTAAAGAAAAGCGACCTCAGAAAATCGCAAACAAGACAACCAATTTATAACACTATTCCCAGGTTTAAACCTTGACCAAATAAGAAACAACGCAAACACAATAACACGCAACTCCCCTACTCAACCAAAAGCTGTTATCAACAAAAAGATCTCCAAAACAAACTCCATT